>OX155956.1:29906885-30087350 GCA_944548615.1 Micropterix aruncella
GATGCGCCACCTAGTAGTAGGTAAAATATCGCTAATATCGTTTATTAGCGATATGTTACCTACCGATAGATAGCCCAACTTTTATTTACGTCAAGTTCTTCAATTTTTTGTTTAAAAAAAAAAAACAAAAATCTAATTCAAAAGATTTTTTTTTTTTTGGTTTTTCCAAAGTTTTGTATCAAAAATTGTTTAGTTGCTCGTGCTGATTCACCCCCTTGAAGGATGCCAGGTAATAAAAATTCACCCCGTATAAGCAGAGAGGCGTACATTTCTATTATCATCATTATCATCTTGAAAAAATTCGTTTGGGGATGATGTTTTGGTGTATAAATAAAAATAATAATAGCAACTCACGTGGCAGGGAAGGAGGCCTTGTGACCCGTGTGACCTTGACGTTTAAATTGCGCCGCCGATCCGCGATAAAATCAATTAGGAATTGCTGATAACATCAGGTAAAATCTGCGCAATCGATCTAGAATCCGTGACCAGACTGAAGGATGGAAAAATCCGTCCAAAAATGGGTAGTAAGAGCGTAAGGTCGGTCCGAGGGTTCGCTCCCAGTGCGGTAAGGCGATGGACTCTTCAGGGCTGTTGTTAGGCAAAATATATATCCGTCTTCATCTCGGTTTTTTTAATCGCATTCACAATTGTCTACCTCCTCGTAGGTTGGTAGACGTGAATATTATATCGACTTGTAAATAATATTTTATGTGAGTAATATTATTATTTAGTTGCAATTAAAAACTCAATTTGGAATTGCAATTAAAGTCAGTATTATAAATTATGGCAATTGCGACTTTTTATAAGGTTGCATCAGCGACAATATCTCGTGTCGCTTCTAGCTATTAAACTGCCGCTAGTCCTTATTCTTTATTCCATAATCAAGACGAATGAAGCAGCAATTTGCGTTCCTCAGTTTTAACGAGACCTTTTTGACGAAATGGCTCATCTTTGGGCACGTAGATCAGGTTTCACTCTTAACTTTTATGACTTCAAGGAGCCAACTTAATCGATCATTAGGACGTTTATTAGAAAAAATACGAATTTCGAGATCCACTCCAATAAAATAGCAATTTGATCTATTCGTATTTAAACTGAAAGATATAAAAATCGTAACTACCTACCTATTACAATTGTTACAATATAGAGATAAAACATTTCGTAGACCACTTCAACGCTCTTCATTGAGTCCGATTGCGTTTCTTCGGAGGCTTAAAATAAAGTCGGAAAATGTAGTTATTAAATTCGTTGTATTATTTTCATTTCACTCTCTGCCAGATTTGTGGCGATTATATATGTATAATGAATTCATTTATTGATTGCTATTCTGAAAACGCTATTAGGAAACGTAATTCCGCTTCCGAAATTGTGACAGTTGTTTGAATTAAAATCAATTGAATGCAAGTTATTTTAATCGCACTTGTACTGTGCATCCTTAGTTAATTAGCAAAGAAAGAAAGAAAAGCAGAGCTATTCTACACTAAAACATTAATGAATATAAAGAAAACTTATATTCTAATTTTACTTAGTTCAAATGGTGAGCTTATGGTTTCACGATTTCTTACAGCCATCCGTTTCTACCCAGCCAGGAGTCATCCTTAACTCGGTCCACTGGTAGATATACCATTGGGAAAAAAAACAAATAAATCATTGTACAATTGTAAATGGGGAGTTAATGGGCCCTTGCTGGGTTGGCCACGAAGACCCATTCTGTTCAGGGTTGGTCACACTCACGGGTCAACACCCATCCGACGGCCTCCACGCATGAAGTGCGAGCCTGGGTAGGACTCTGGCCTTGGTCAGTTTCCCCTGGGAATCAAACTTCTGGCGCTCCTGGACGGTCTGCGCACCGTGCGGCGTAAGCCAATCGACTGTGCACTCTGACTAACATCTTGCGGCGTCGACTACAATGGGCGAGCCCGTCACCACAGGACGTTTTAACGATTAGTCGTTCTATCGCCCTGCAGTGAGCGTAGAAGACTTTGGACAATACAATCCAACGTCTAGCTACGCCACAACCCGTGAGAGTCCAACGTCTTACCGCGAGTTAGCCAGGAATAAACCCGGCAGGCTCGAGATACTCGCGCCCTCACTTCCAATTGTGACCAGATTTCTCCGGACTCTCAATTGGTTCCTAGTCGAGGTCGCTTGCGCGGTCCTCTCCCTTACGAAGCGGCGAAACAGAGTACACCGAATCTATCGCGGACCAAGGCGTCCTTTGCCCGGCTCTGAACCGGGATCGGATGGCCAATGGTCATTTCAAGAGCAGTCGCCGTAAGGTAGGCAACCACCCCCGCTCTATAGGACACAATACAGTTCCCAGACTCCCCCGACTGTTAGTCGGAGAGCACAATCGATTGGCTTGCGCCGCTCGGTGCGCAGACCGTCCAGGAGCGCCAGAGGTTTGATTCCCAGGGGAGACTGGTTGACCCAGTGTCCTACCCAGGTTCGCACCCCGTACGTGGAGGCCATCGGATGGGTGTTGACTCGTGAGTGTGACCGACCCTGAACACATGGGTCAACATGGCCAACTCATCATGGGCCCGTTAGCTGCCAGTTAGCTGTTTCCTATAGAGCGGGGGTGGTTGCGGACCTTACGGCGACTGCTCTTGAAACGACCATCGGCCATCCGATCCTGGGTGAACAGCCGGGCAAAGGACGCTGTGGTCCGCAATAGATTCGATATACACCGTTTCACCGCTTCGTAAGGGAGAGGACCGCGCAAGCGACCTCGAACTCGGAACCAATCGAGAGACCGGAGTAATCTGGTCATAATTGGAAGTAAGGGCGCGAGTGCCGGCCCGCCAGGTAACATTCCTGGCTATCTCGCGGTTAAGGCGTTGGCCTCTTACGGGCTTGTGACGTAGCTAGATGGTGGACTGTTCTTTTCCCAAGTCTTCTACGTTCACTCCAGGGAGATAGAACGACTAATCGTTAAAACTTCCTGAGGTGACGGGTTCGCCCGTTGTAGTCGACAACCCAAGTTGTACAATTGTAAACAAATAAATGAACTACGTCTTTACCGATCGTTTATGTCCCGTTCAACTTGACTGGACGATCAAGCAAGAGCTGCGAAAAGCGTCAATAATTGATATCACCGCTGATCGACTATCACCGGTAAATGGACGCAGTGGTGTTTAAGCTACGATTGATACCACGGCCTTAAATGCGCAAAATATCTTAAGTAGCTAATATAGGTGGATGCGATGTAATATCATTATTACGCTCTATAGACGATATATCGAGATAAAATAGTTATCGTACATTACCAAGGCCGTGCCCAGATTTTGTTTTCGGAGGGGGGGGGGGGGGGTCCAAAAAAAAAAAGGACCGGCTAATTCAAATTAGATTTTATTACCCTTACATTAAGACGGGAGAAGCCCGCCACTGAAAATACTGTAGGTACTAACTACTAACTAACATCTTCGTTTTTAAACCTAAAAACCGCATATTTCCAATAAAGTGAATTCACAACACAAAATTAAGCCCTCTAGACTTTTTACGGGCAAATTCGGTTATAACATCATCAGTTGGGATGATGACGTCTCTGTGAATTGCCATTAAGGCTAATCCGTGTAGTCTCTCTTGCCCACAAGAATTACGTAGGTAGGTTTTAAGGCATCTAAGTGTGGAAAATGACCTTTCCGGAGTGCAAGTGGTTATTGGCAGAGTCGACAAGATGTTCAACAACATATAAATGTTGGGACGGCATAGCTTAGCGGAATATCCTTAATGTATTTTTTGCACCTAAAAGTCGATTTTATCTAGTGTAAATCTTCAGCGATTTACACTAGATCGAACCTACAGTCGATTTTATCTAATAAAAACGTTCAGCGAGAAAAATCGGCGATCTGCGAACATATATTGGACAGCGAAAGTAATCACTGGATGCAGTTTCAAAATCCCATTGTTCTATCCAAGGAACAATTCTACTTTCCTCGCATGATCTGGGAAGCCATTGAAATAAGGAGAACTCCGAACTTCAATAGAGACGACGGCTACAAACTCTCTTCTACGTGGAACCCTCTTCTTAAAATGTTCCCGCCGCCGAACGCCGAACGCATAAACGTAAAACAGGATACAGTGAGTGTTGTGTGCAAGACGGATTTTCAAAATTCCCGCGCTCCGAGCCCGGCCCCCCGCCACCGTTATAACCTACGCAGTGGCGGCAGCGGTTTGCGGCCTAGCCGCAAAACAACGGACTGACTCTTCAGTCTACCCTAGACAACGGCGGCTGCAACGTCACCGAAACGTCGGGTCCTGCAAATTTCACGCGGTAAATTCGTTTTCTATCCTATTTAAAGTGTACATCTATTTCATTTTGGAAAGTCGATTATATCTAGTGTAAATCCATTTCATTTCGGGGGGGGGGGGTCCGGACACCTCGGACCCCCCCCCCCCCTGGGCATGGCCCTGTACATCACAATCTACAACTATCGTACATTAACATCGCAGCATTTTACGACATGCTTTATCCATGATAATTTATATGAACCAGCAACATTTGTGAGGCTTAAATTTCCGAAGTGCGTTTCCTGACATTATAACAATCTGTGATATATACTTCGTAAATACACGCACGAAACACAATTTTAGGTTAAGAAAAACATTAAGTTAAGTTAAGTTAACAGTACTGTATAAGCCAGTACTGTGTGCGACTTTGGTATATAAATAACTTGATAGTAAAAACACATTTTTTAAAACAAGCTTTTATTAAAATGCTCTGTCCCGAGCCAACCTTGGGTGCGGTAGCCATGAATGAATCCTTATTGAAAGCGTGTACAACATTTCGTGTCTGTGCTCTTGGCGTTGAGGAGTCCCCTCGTCGGAAGCCAACCATGAGCGCAGCAGCCATGTCATAGTGAAATTTATAACGGGGTATCATAATTGAATGCGTATACAAAATGTCGTGTCTGTGCTGTTGACAGTTAAGGAGTCCCCTTGTCGGGAGCTAACCCTGGGCTCAGCAGCCATGTCATGATTGTTCTTGCAATAGACTATAATAATTAAAAGCGTATACAAAATCTCGTGCCTGTGCTGTTGACAGTTGAGGAGTCCCCTTGCCGGAAGCCAATCCTGGGTGCAGAATCTGGTCATGCTTACCATAAAAATGTATTGTCGTCGGAACTGAATCAACATGAAACATTTCAACGTCATAGGATATGAGAAGTGGTTCTAAATCTGGTTCTAAGATTTGATCTAAACAAACATACTGACAAACATTGCGAGGTAAATAAAAGCTTTTAAAAAAATAGCGCCCCACCTTAGGCGCCATGTCAAATTTATGACAATTAAAATTAAATGCGACACTTTACTAACGCGCTCGTCCAAATATTTGTCATGTTAATAAAGCCTAATTAAAATCTACAAAATTTAATTTCATTAGCTATAGGTATAATGTTCCCGCAGTCGGATCGTGTTTGTGTTAACCCATTTAGACCTACCGTATCATATGTGATACAGCAAAAGCAATAAATTATTCTGAAGTACCCGCAACCGTTTTTTGTTTATGTTTATTCTGGGTGTCAAGTGCAAGGTAGGAGTGATCCAAATAAATATCTTTCATTCCTATTTCTATTTTTGTACAGTACATACGTCCATAGTTTTGTCCATGATTTTATAATCATTGTTCCAAGATGTCTTCAAACAGGTAAAATTCATAATTATCTATAAAATAACTTAGTGTTGTTCTTTTTATAAGCAGTGTATGTATCATAGAATAAAATATAAAGATAATTTTTTGATTATTTTTTATATTTATGTGTATTTTTTTACTTGAAATCTGATGTATCATATTCGATACAGTAGGCCTATGCACATCTAATTATTCCCTTTTTTTGTATTAGGGCTTTGTCTTTGAATTAAATTGTCATGCTGTTAGAGGAGGAAGAAAGGCTATATCACACTGCGAGTGTGATATATTTATTCTTCCACCATCAGATGCTCATGCAGATTTGACTGACGAGGACTCGGGAGATGAGGATAATGTTGAAATCAATAACCTACCTCCAACTTTACTCAGAGCAGATGCAGAACTCCAACAAGCAATTGATGTTAACGAATGTTTCGATGAGGGGGCAGAGACAAGCGAGCCACTTCATAAAATAGTAAAAAAATATAATTGGCAAAAGAACGACTATATTGAAATAAGTTCCACCTGGAAAACAATGTCCCATATAACTCAAGAAAATCACAGTGTTGATGAGGCGATGGTGCCATATTTTGGACAACACGGTTGTACTAAGTATGAAATCGGAGACTATCGCGGTTATTTGACATTATAAATTCAGCTAAAAACGAATTTACCGCGTGAATTTTGTAGCACCCGACGTTTCGGCGACGTTGCAGCCGCCGTTGTCCCTGGGATAACGGCGGCTCTTATTTATAACGGTTGTAAGCAATTTATACGCGGCAAACAGATAAGACATGGATTCAAGCTTTGGGTGGGTGCAACCTCAAGTGATTAAATCGCAGGGTTCGAACCTTATCAAGGAGCTACTACAATTTTGAACTCAAAGTATTCGGAATTAGGACTCGGCGCCAGCGTCGTTTTGACTCATGCCGATATTCGAACGTCATCTTGGTCAAATTTATCATTTGTTTATACCTAGATAATTTCTTTACTGGGTTGCCTTCAGCTGCTGAGCTAACAAAAAGAAAGTATCGTATGACAGGGACCATTCGATAAAAGAGTTGGTAAGTGGCCATTGCCAGATGCCAAGGAAATAAAAAAGAAAACAGAGGCTGTTATGATTATCGTGTTGTGATGGCATTTGTAAATGGCATGACAATAGCATAGTCTCAGTTTGCTCCAATGCAATCGGTGTAAACCCACGTACTAACCCTGGTCCAAGTCGACCATCTTCTATTACGATGGATTCAAGATTTGATGACAAAGGCCACTTTGTGCCAAGCAGCCAACCGGCAAACGCACTCGATGTGGAGTATGCCATAAAGTTAACCCTGCGAGGTGCATCAAGTGTAATCGGATTAGATGTGGAATGTTTTGTTGGATATCTTACAAAAAAATTGTGTATAAGATTATTAACATTTATAGTACAATTTTCCTTTAGATTTATATACGTATATCTAGTCAAATAATTTTCATAGCAAATAAAATATTTTTCACTTAATGATTCGTTTTTGTTCCCATATAAGCCTACTGTATCACATATGATACGGCTTATTCCTGCCCCCCCAATATACGAATATTTAAAAATATATTTTTTCCATACTTGGAGATGTTCTTTTTATCTAATTAAATTATTATTTTTATTATTTTTAGAAAAAAATAGTTTCAGGTCTAAATGGGTTAAATAAAATGTTCATTATTTTAGGCGAACCAGGCTTAAATATTCCCGGCTTTTCTAACAATGGCGGATGATTTTGTGTCGGCTGAATGCATTCATTCATTTCAGCTGATTCGTAAAATGCCGTTTGAATATTAATGACACATTTTCGATGCCCCGGTCCATATCGCCTCTCTCTGTCTCCCTCTCTCCCTCTCTCTAGAGAGAGAGATCCTCTATTATTGAAATTTCTATTTGAGCTGGGCTATTATCGAAGTCTGCAGGCACATTGTTGAGGGTTTAATTCCATTGGGGCTACTGCAATGGCTGTGGATAGTGAATTTTGGGGGTTTAGTTCCACACCTGATCCAAAGAACCCTGTAGAGAGGACTTTATTAAATTTATCCGCCGTTATTATTTAAGTACATTGCTATTTTAAGTTTACGACGATACTATATACCTATTTTGGGCAAACGCAATGTAAAATAATAATTTGAGGTTCACGGAATGTACGATAATGGTTTTGTTTGTGTGTCGTAATATACAGTTAAACATAATTATGATACATACGAACGCGGTGTGATAAGTATCTGGCCTAGCAAGGAAATGCCCAGTTTAACTCTTGGATATTTAGATGTTAGAACTCTTGGATATTCTTTCAATGAGCTGAGAAATATTCTGGATCCCAAATCGCTCTTCTCTGTATACTTTGCTTTATGCGAGCCATATATTTACTACGGTTTAATTAGCTGGGGTGGATGCTCAAAGTGTCCCCTTATACCTTTTCAAACTGCCCAAAATTAAAAATAATATTCCGTAAGCCTTATCGCTATTCAAGCGATGCTCTTTTCAAAGAGGCGCAAGTATTCGACATCAGGAAATTGTTTATTAAATCAGCATTGCTATCATTATTTTTAGCTAAAGATAAAGCATTAGTTCCAGGGTTTTCACCTCTTCACATCAGCGCTAAAGTAACAAGACAAACCTTTGGGGTTAATATTCCGGTACCTAGAATGAAGACATCTTTTGGTCAGCGGAATTACAAATTACACTTTTATAGCGCCTAGAATATTCAACCGTCTCGATGTCAGCATTAAGTAGTGTACTAGCAAACATATTTTTAAAACTAAATTAATAAAGTGGATGATAAGAAAAAAAGGTATATCAATACACTCTATGCTAGACATTATAGCATAAACTAATTCTTAAAAGATTATCATTGTTCTTTTTTTTTATATCTTCGATTTTGTATTATTTTTTATTATTTTTGACTATATTACATCTATATTTAATTTTATTTATTATATTTTAGATTATATTTGTTATTAATTTGACAATTTAAATTGACTATTTTCTATACCCCGATCATTTAAAAAAAATACCATTTCTGTTTTATATTTCTTTGATTTGTATTTTTTTGTATCTAGATTTCTTTTATACGTTAGGTAATTTATTTTAGTTCTAATTCTCAATTTGTATTAAAATGCTTTAGAAACGCTAGCCCTGAAACGGGTTTATCCCAGTTGGGCGGCGTTGAACAGGTATAGCTACAATATAGTTAATGTTTAGCCATTGGTTGTCGTCTATATAATGTAGCAATGATAATTGTTTATTTTTATTTTTTATTTATTTATTTATAGTATTACACAAGTTCGTTTGTACAGTTTACCATATCATGTTGTATATATATATATATATATATATATATATATATATATATATATATATATATGAGACGTTAGCAAAAAACTGATTCTCGAGGAGATAGAGTAATGAATAAAAGTCGCCTAACTAGGCCAGGGCCTGTTCTAAGGCAGACTTTATAAAATATTGTTTAGATGTATCTAATCAAATTACTAAATAATTATTATATAAAAAAAGAAATTAAAATTAAAACAATTAAAATTTGTAGAAATTCTATTACTTTGATAATAATTATTAACGTGTAGAGTAAAAGTAAAAAATATGTTTGAAAGTAAAAATATATGTCTAAATTGAAGAATAATGCGAAAATTTAATATACAAAAAATTAATATACAATATTCAACATTCCATTGATGTTTTCTCTGCCTTCTGTAACAAGCCACCTAGAAACCGATTTTTTAAATTTGTTTTTGGTTTCAATGCGTTTAACGACATCAGGCAGGTAGTTGTACATTCTCGGTGCTATGAAGTTGAAATGGCTCGTATTCTCCGTCTCTCCGTAATCTCCGTATTCTCCGTTTAGCTCTACATACTTAGACCATCTATGCTATAAATCAGTTGTGCCCTCTATAAAATGACGTAACTCGAGACCTGCAAAATACTTCTCTACAGCAACCGTAACGTCGTCATCGTCTCGAAATTCTCTACACTTAAAAAAGTTTTCAGCTTTGGAAACAGGTGGAATCTGACGGTGATAGGTCACGCGAATAAGGCGGATTGAGCAACATATCTTAGTGTAATTTATTGATTTTCACAAGAGCCTTAACGAACGTGTGAACCCTTACGTTGCTTAGTGGATGTTTTTTTAAGCCGAACCTGGACTTCTTTGTTGAATACATTTCTGTAGCGCATGTAACAGATTAAGGTAGTGTATATTCACCAGTAACATTGCAGTTGAATCTTTCGGAAGGCAATCTATTATCAAAGTTCCCTTTGCATCCAAAAAAAACGCCACTTCTTTCCCAGAGGATTTCCAAGCTTTAGCCTTCTTGGTAGCCGAACACCCAGACTCTGTCCCCTGTTTTGATTGAGTTTTGCATTTTGATGTATGATAATTATGCATTTTGATGTATGCTTACCCATGCTTCATATGTTGTTTATAATCGTTGCAAACAATCTGCTCTATTACTTTTCAAATGGTTCAGACCGTGTTTGGAATTATGCATTTCTTGGTCGAGAGTAAGAAAACGTGGCTCCTAACGGGCAGATAGATTTACTCAAGATGTAATGTACCAATTCTTTATAGATGCTAATTCTCCCCGATTCTGATGCCTCGTCTCTCTAGTATATACTCCGTACGTCAATAAATCCTTGCAATAAAAATAGGTTTGTTTATTTTGCAATTATCATTGCGGATTTAATCAGTGGAGCTACCAAAGCAAACATCCGCGAAATTTCGTTGTTTTGCTGCGGCCAATAACAAATTTTATCAAAAAGTAAAAGGTTGAATTATTTACAATAACCCATGAACACTTCATTAAAAAATACCGCCCGATTTCTGCTGTGATTGTAAGGAGCTCATGGGCCCTTGCTGAGTTGGCCACGAAGACCCATTCTGTTCAGGGTTGGTCACACTTACAGGTCAACACCCATCCGGCGGCCTCCACGCATGAAGTGCGAGCCCGAGCAGAACTCTGGCCTTAGGGCTAGTTTCCCCTAGGAATCAACCTTCTTGCGCTCCTGGACGGTCTACGCACCGTGCGACGTAAGCCAATCGATTGTGCACTCTGACTAACAGTCGGGTGAGTCTAGAAGCAGTACTGTTTCCTATAGAGCGGGGTTGGTTGCGGGCCTTACGGCGACTGATCTTGAAACGACTATCGGCTACCCGATCCTGGGTGAACAGCCGGGCAAAGGATGCCGTGGTCCGCGATAGATTCGGTATACACCGTTTCACCGCTTCTTAAGGGAGAGGACCGCGCAAGCGACCTTGAACCCATAACCAATCGAGAGACCGGAGTAATCTGGTCGCAATTGGGAGTAAGGGCGTGAGTGTAAGCCCGCTGGGTAACACAACCGGTTATCTCGCGGTTAAGGCGTTGGCCTTTTACGGGCATGTGGCGGAGCTTGACGGTGGACTGTTTTGTCCAAGTCTTCGCTCACGGGAGATAGAACGACTAATCGTTAAACTTCCTGTGGTGATGGGTTAGTCCGTTGTAGTTGACACTTTTAGCTGTGATTGTAACGTAATCGACTAAATATTTATTTCAGCAGTTTAATATTCTGTTCATTAGTAGTTGCATTTTTTTATTCAATCTGGATCTAGTAGTCAACGATAACCCGCAGGTAATCTTTGACCCCGTTAGCAACCCAACTAAGGTGGATCCTTTGCAGCTTCCAATCATTAAACAACACATAGAAACACTAGCAGCACGATCTCTCGTGTTATTTCGAACTCTCCCCGCTATTGTGAGGCCGAGACAACGCGCTCGTTTAATTATTCAAAGTTACATTGTTAACCCTAGTTGCGATACATAGTGCGCCGGGTGGGGTCTGTTGGACCCCAAATATAAAGTATGTTTTGGTTTTCACTAAAGTTTTTAATTTTTTTATACGACATACCTACTTATTCGGCACTAATATATGTATATAAACGGCACTAATATATCAGTATTTCAAAACAAACAATGTTGAACACGGCTATAACACAAGAAATAAACATGAGCTACAAGCACCCAAGCCAAATATAACTCTATTTTAAAAAGGAATGTTATACAATTCAATAAAAATCTATAACCACCTACCTGCAAATATCAAAGAAATAAAAGGAAAAGGGTTTACCGCAGCGTTGAAAAAATGGCTTATCGATAAAAGCTTTTACACATTAAACGAATATTGCTCATAATATTATATTGTGGGCATACATTTTCATTTTCATTTTCTTTTTACAATAATTCAATTAGGAAGATTACACATTTTAAATTATATACATTTCGTATTTATAGGCGGATTTTTGATTATTCCTTGTTTTTGTTTTTTTTTCTTTAATTTTTATATTATTGGTGAATTATTTTTATTAATTGTCTTCTACTGTTAGTTCTATTTATCCGGTCTGTTTAGATTTTTTTCATGTTATATTTCTCTTTTAAATGTTATTTTATGCCATTCAATGAACATTACGAATTATTCTTGGTTTCATTTAGATATTATAGGCAAACACGTTAAATATTTACATTTTTTAATAAGATATTATAATTAGCAGATAAGTAAATTTAGCAGATAAGTAAAATTGTCAATCTGTTTTAATAACAGGTAATTGTGAGAGACATAGTTTTACGCATTATTACCATAAATGTACCACCACAATTTCGGACAATAAATATTTCTTTTTTCTATTTCTATATGTTAAAATTAAACAACCAAAAAACGTAACACACTATATATTGAATCGTTTTTTTTTTAAACAGACCTAGACCTGGACTTTACATATTATTGCACAACCTGCATTAAGGCCCTAACATTTATTAATAATAAGTAAAATAAAAACAAAAAATTAACTATCTAATCGAAACAAGGGAACGAATCGAAGAGAATCGAAACAAGAGAATCAGAATCAGAATTCATTTATTTTCCTGTTTTGTGTTTTACAATTTCAGTCCGCTGCGTTTGAGCACGCACTCGGGTGTGTCAGCTAACTAATTACTGCGAATAACGTCACCAGTAGATGCGAGAGATGGTGTTGATCCCGCAGGTTTATTCGCGTGTTAGTCTGATTTTACTATGTTCTTATGATCTAAGTTATATGTACAACTTACGAGCTATGTTAGCTACGATCTACGGTTAGCGAACCATAACAAGAGAACGTAGTCGGTTTCATCAAATTTTAAGCGTCTTCCAATGCGTTTTGAAATGTAAATTTATAATATAATGCAGCAAATAGGCGACTTGAAAAAAACTGTAGTTTTTTTTTATAAAAGTGACATAATGCGTTTAGCATTTCCACTTCACATGTGTCGCATACCTTATTTTTAAAAAATACCCAATAAACCCTATACACACAAATCCACATATACCTGTACTTTTTACATGACTGCACAACAAAAAGAAGTGTAATGTATTCAGGGTTCATCTATGTATGTTTTCCGTTTCTTTATTTCACCATAACTTCTAAACGCTTAAACCAATTTAAAAGTATCTAGTACTGTTAGATCGTTTTGTCAACTCGTCATAGGGTACATTAACTGTTCAAATATCAAGTAAGTAATTGTCTAAATTTCCATATGTCACTAAATTAATATAAATATATCGTGTTTAGTGTTAAATGAAATGTCTGATTGAGCACATTTTGTAAATATACATATATCTATATGAATAAATAAATAAACTATAAATATTTCATTTAAAAACGTAACAAAAATAATTATAATAAAAGATAGTTCACTTTTGTAAGGCCAGTCGTGTTTTTTTATTCTTTTTAATATATTTACTAGTTTATTCAATAGTTAAGCATTCTATTTGGATGACTAATGGATTTAACATATTACTTGATTAACAGTTAATGATATCTTGTTTGAATACATAAATAAATAAAAGGTAAAACCTTTGGTCGTCGATGCACACTCTGCGAAATATACATGCATTCATATGTGCATGCAGGTGAACGTTTAAATATAGCTGATATGATAATGCGCTTATCCAGGAGTTCATCCAGGTGCGGAGGCAGTGCCATTAGCAGAGCGCGGCGCACCTCAAGAGTGAGAAGAGTGAGAAGTGAAGTATGAAGAGTGGGGTGGGCACTCGGCGAGCGCTAATGGCTCGCGACTCAAGAGCCCATTACTTCTCCGTTATGAGAGCTTATTGGACGTGTCTCCGATCTAGCCGAGCTTCTGTTGCGGTTTTAGCCGCTGACGTCGGCCGCACGGTGGTCCATTTCAACCAAGTTAGACGTCATGCATCATTTCATTATTGATTTGTTTTTTTAAATGTCGTCACAAAACTCTCACTGGATAGAAATCGTTGATTATTTACCTAATGAACTAGGTAAGATCCTAAGCTTTAGAGAAAATTAAATATTCAATTAGAATGCACTGTTTAAGAATACACGACTCGAGAATAAACTATTTGAGAATATACTTTACATCATTGAAGCCAAAGTAGCACGGACGTTCTAAATCGACAACTGGAATAAAAGGACAAATCTGCACTACCTCCAACACAGCACCAGCGAAGCCATTCTCCTCAAAATAGCGGCCTACAGATAGCCAGTCTATCGCCATAAGACGCGGTCCCGCTGCTTACAAGCGAAAAAAAAATATTACCTCCTAAAGGATACATATTGTGCGACTGTGTAGTGTGTACTTCCTTCTACAAGAAAAATACTGCTTGCACGGTTGACTTTTATTTATATACTAACTGCCCAACAGACGTAGTCCTGTCGAAGTTGTCATAAATTTATATGTGATGGTTTCGTGAATTTGTGAAAAGCTATAGCTATAAGCATAAAACTACTCAGCCTCTAACCCCTCCCTTAATTCCACCACCCTGCCCCCTCCCCTCCATCCTTCATCCCCCATTCAATCCCCCCAACTCCTCTTAACCCACACCACCCAACGCCTTCCCCCCACAGTTCTATCTCCCAAGCCCCTGACCCTTCCCCCTCCCAAATTTATCCCCCAACCCCCCCTCACCAAATCTCACCCCTCCCCCCACAAACTATAAACGATAATTATCGAAAACAATGTTCGTATTTAATGAGCATTTAACAAAATCACAGCAACTCGGAGGGTGTATTCCCAAAGGCATTCTTTAGCAATGACAAATGTTGACAGGTTTCTCTAGATTTGCCACACAATTCCCCATTATCAGTACGTAGATGTAGCAACCGATGATGGCCCACAAACTTTAACTACTAGCAAATGCAAATAGAAACAATCGTGGTTGTTTTTATGGGCTGAAAAAAAAACCTAATACAGAGTGGGCCATAAATTAGTAAACATTTTAAAAATTATATTTAGAAAAACTATTTGTCATTTTTTTATTTACAAGATAGTCGATTTACAGGAATTTACTATTTTAAAATAAAATCCTTTAAATGACCACCATCTCAATTTTGGTATTCTTCTGGTCGAGTACGGGAAATTTCGAAGACTTGTCGGCAAAGAGGGCGTGAGATAGCAGCAATCTCGTCTCTAATTTTTGCTTTTAATTGCAGCAGATATTTTCGCTTATTAGTGTAAACACGACTCTTCAAATAACCCCACAAAAATAAATCTGGTGGGGAAAAATCCGTACTCCTGGGTGGCCACGGGATGTCGCATCTCACGGAAATCAGCTTTTCCGGAAGCATCTCTTCAAATACCGGCAGGGACTTGTTAGACTATGGTAAGTCGCTCCATCTTGTTGAAACCACGTGTTCTGATTGTAGCTAGCAAATTCAAGCAGCTTTTGTGCCAGTAACTCTCTTAATATTTTCATATGCTCAGAGTTCACAGTGAATGAAGTTAACTCAGTGTTAACAGTAAGGGCCGATGAACTCTTTTGTGGAAATTGCTGCCCATACAGGTACCTTAGGCGAATGAAGGGGCCTTTGATATTTATGTTTAGAATTTTCGCTTCTTCGGTACCTGCAATTCTTTTTGTTAATGTGCCCGTTGAGGTGGAAATGGGCTTTGTCCGAAAACAAGATGTTGTCAAATGAAACGATGACAATTACTCAAACAATCCAAAATTGCTTCGGCATACGACTTGCGTAAATTTAAATAATTAAGCTTTAATTCCTGCACTATCTGGATCTGGTATGAAATAAACATCAAATCAGATTTTAAATTACGGCGTAAAGATGTGCGGGATATTCTCAATTCAGCCGAACGCTTGCGATAAAACTGGATTTAGCCAAACTGAAGCGGCAACTTCCTGCACGTTCTCTTCCCTCCGATAAGTCCATGGGCCGCCGATTTAGGTCGATCCCGTCTCTTTAAACTTTTTTTCCCATTTTTTTATTAAATTTACACTCGGACACTGGTTGAAGTCATGCAAAACGTATTCAACACGAAATAAGCGCATCCCAGTAATCAGCGAATTATTGTTTAAATAAAATTGTTGTACGCAAAACGCGCGCTGCAGCCCCGTGAAGTCAACAATAGCGACTAAATTTCCGAGAAATAAGCTACCTATAAGATCCCTCCCCGCGCCTCTTAATGCTTGTAATGGCTCAGAAAGTTCAATTTAAATGTTTACATATTCTTGGCCCACCCTGTACATTGGTGGACCTGTAAAATACATGTAACTTGAAATTGGGTTTCCTTGTTTTTTGTAATTTAGGTTGGAATGCGTTTTTTCGGATTTTTCTCAAGATCTTCCATATATATGTATATATTTTTTTTAATACATTGGATTGAAATATTTTCATCCCGAGAGCATAGGGATCCAAACAAAACAATATAGAACAAAAGAATCAACCTCATATGTCGTTACTATTCAAAAAATAACGGATAGCCATCGTTCGAATCGTTAGTAGAATAAAAGCTCTTTCATTTTTTTCCGAATTTTCCAATTTACAGCCAACTTTTCCATTTTTTTTTGCCGTAAGGACCTTACTTGGATTATTACGAACATTAAAAAAAATAGCCAAATCGGTTGAGCCTTTCAACATTTCACAAACAGCATTTCATTTCTATTCATAAAGATTTTAAAAAGATTAAATCATATCAAAAATTGTAAAACAGTAAAATAAAACCCCTTGAAAGATCAAGATCAGCAATCAATGATAAAATAAAATTTAAGATTACGAAGTCGATTACTTAGGACTCCAGAAATCCAATTAATACGAGTATTATACTGAAATGGAAATATAAGGAAATAATAATATGTAATATCTGCACTAACAGGAGGTGATAAAAGTCGAGAAAAATTAAAGGAACCAAAGACAGTACAAAATGCTAGGCGCATAAAATTCTACCAAACTTAAAATTTGCTAAACATCTTGACTTCTACGGACGAGAACCTCATTTAATTATCCCCCGCCCCCCTTACTAGGTTCATTTCAGAATATTTAACGTCTAGCTTATATAAATCGGACCACTGTGCGCCAACACGAGCGATGTCTGAATTGTCGCAAGTATATTACATTTTTACACTTGTCATTTCAAGCAGTAAGCTTTTATTTAAATCACAAGATGAAAGTAAAAACGTAAATACGCTTATTATATTGAAGTATTTTCTCATGAAATCCTATGGTAAAAAGATTGGTCGACAAATAAAGACCACTGTACACTATATATCTGGAAATGACAATAAAATTTGATTATATAAAATCGGAGACAATCGCGGTTGTTTGATATATATAATCGCGGTTGTTTGACAATATAAATAAAATAAAAAACGAATCTACAGCGTGAATTTTGTAGCACCCGACGTTTTGGCGAATTTGCAGCCGCTGTTGTATAGGGTAAAAAGCTGTCTATCTGTTGTACCGCGGGTAGGCCGCATACCGCTGCCGCCACTGCGTAAGTTATAACGGCGGTAAGGGGGGGGGGGTACTAGGCGTGCACGAATTTCGAAAATCCGTCGTGCATACAACACTCACTGTATCTTGTCTTACGTCCTTGCGTTCCGCTTTTGGCGGTGGGAACATTTTAAGAAGAGGGTTCCACGTAGAAGAAAGTGTGTAACCGTCGTCTCTATTGAAGTTCGGGGTTCTTCTTATTTCAATGCCTTCCTGGATCATGCGAGGAAAGTAGAATTATTGTTCTTTGGATAGCACAATAAGATGTTGAAACTGCATCCAGTGCTTGCTTCCGCTATTCAATATATATATATATATATATATATATATATATATATATATATATATATATATATATATATATATATATATATATATATATATATATATATATATATATATATATATATATATATATATATATATATATATATATATATATATATATATATATATATATATATATATATATATATATATATATATATATATATATATATATATATATATATATATATATATATATATATATAAATATGTTTTTATTTAAAATAAAATTAGTAAAAGCTACTTAAAAAGTAGCGAAGGAAATCCCAGCTTGTATTGGGAAATGCTTATGTTTGAATGAGATATACTTACGGATGTGCACGACTTTCGACAGGTGCAATGTAAGTTTAAAGGTCCTTTTGCAGTCGACTAACGATCACTATTCATCCATATATCTCATAAATAGGGCTTATCCTTATGCAACACAAAATGCCTTCAAATGAGACGAATTAAGCGAAAAAATTAAAAATTAAACTATTGATCATTTCGGCAAGGCCGTTTTATAAATGAAAGTGACATTACGAAATAATTCAAATTTCGAATGCCACTAACATTTAAAATATGATACAATTGGCTGAGTTTGTTATCAACGAGCCATTAAATCGAATTAAAAATAAATAAAAAAACTCCATATGCTCAATGAAATGAAAGAAGAAACTTAAATCTTTATTTCTGGCCGAGAAGTTTATAAAAAAGATTGTATAATGTTATCAAAATAGGGTAAACCTATATAAAATTGTATAATATTAAAAAATTGTAAAGAAACATTGTAGAAAACAGTATAATATTGTTATATTTGATAAGGTTTGTAAAGAAATCCGTTTATAGGATCATGTTTTTATTTAAAATAAAATTAGTAAAAGCTACTTAAAAAGTAGCGAAGGAAATCCCAGGTTGTATTGGGAAATGCTTATGTTTGAATGAGATATACTTACGGATGTGCACGACTTTCGACAGGTGCAATGTAAGTTTAAAGGTCCTTTTGCAGTCGACTAACGATCACTATTCATCCATATATCTCATAAATAGGGCTTATCCTTATGCAACACAAAATGCCTTCAAATGAGACGAATTAAGCGAAAAAATTAAAAATTAAACTATTGATCATTTCGGCAAGGCCGTTTTATAAATGAAAGTGACATTACGAAATAATTCAAATTTCGAATGCCACTAACATTTAAAATATGATACAATTGGCTGAGTTTGTTATCAACGAGCCATTAAATCGAATTAAAAATAAATAAAAAAACTCCATATGCTCAATGAAATGAAAGAAGAAACTTAAATCTTTATTTCTGGCAGAGAAGTTTATAAAAAAGATTGTATAATGTTATCAAAATAGGGTAAACCTATATAAAATTGTATAATATTAAAAAATTGTTAAGAATCATTGTAGAAAACAGTATAATATTGTTAGAAATAAAGATTTAAGTTTCTTCTTTCATTTCATTGAGCATATGGAGTTTTTTTATTTATTTTTAATTCGATTTAATGGCTCGTTGATAACAAACTCAGCCAATTGTATCATATTTTAAATGTTAGTGGCATTCGAAATTTGAATTATTTCGTAATGTCACTTTCATTTATAAAACGGCCTTGCCGAAATGATCAATAGTTTAATTTTTAATTTTTTCGCTTAATTCGTCTCATTTGAAGGCATTTTGTATTGCATAAGGATAAGCCCTATTTATGAGATATATGGATGAATAGTGATCGTTAGTCGACTGCAAAAGGACCTTTAAACTTACATTGCACCTGTCGAAAGTCGTGCACATCCGTAAGTATATCTCATTCAAACATAAGCATTTCCCAATACAACCTGGGATTTCCTTCGCTACTTTTTAAGTAGCTTTTACTAATTTTATTTTAAATAAAAACATGATCCTATAAACGGATTTCTTTACAAACCTTATCAAATATAACAATATATATATATATATATTTATATATATATATATATATATATATATATATATATATATATATATATATATATATATATATATATATATATATATATATATATATATATATATATATATATATATATATATATATATATATATATATATATATATATATATATATATATATATATATATATATATATATATATATATATATATATATATATATATATATATATATATATATATATATATATATATATATATATATATATATATATATATATATATATATATATATATATATATATATATATATATATATATATATATATATATATATATATATATATATATATATATATATATATATATATATATATATATATATATATATATATATATATATATATATATATATATATATATATATATATATATATATATATATATATTATCGACTTTTCAGATCGCCGATTTTCCTCGTTGAACGTTTTTAACAGCTTTGATGTGTTCTATCAATCGAGTTGCTATGAGCTGTTTCGTTTGTCCAACGTAGGATAAACCACAGCTATTCGACTTTATACACACTCGGGTATTACAAAATTCATGCAGGTGATAAATTTATCAATTCAATTCAACAAATTCGTTTCTTATCTTATTTTAAACAATGGTAACCAGTTATTTATTTACTTTTCTTGAGTGTCCTTTTTTTGCTGAGTGATATATTTATTCGCAGAGTAACATATTGTTTGGCTGAGTGACACGTTTCCTGAGTGATATATTTATTCATTTACCAAAAAAATCTTTTAATTTGGTCATTTTGAGTAAATGTATAAAAATGTTAGTAAACTTCTACTGATGATATTTTTGTAGTTTGATTTATTAACTTATTATTAATCAAAGTTATTACACTTGAAAAACTATTTCTTTAATTAGGAATCACCATAATATGAAAAATAGTTTTTTTTTATATGGATATAAAATACCTGGCCAGACCAACGACGGTGAGAGAGCCCTTTAAGGGCTCTCTAGACGATCAAACATACTTGTCAAGCATCGCGTCACGGGCGGGGAGGGGATCGTGAACCGCAGGAAATATGCAAATATATTTTTAAATATTCATTTAAAATGCCTATTTTTTGTAGTTTTATACCAGAGAGTCAGGTTAATTAGACGTAATTGATTGATGAATGATGTGATTCCCTTAAAACTTGGCATAGATGTTCTTTGATGCGTACTGTTAAACATACTAAAAGTCCCCTACTCTATCTGCTGCGCTAGAGCCGCCATATTGGAAAAATGGCGTTCCAATTGAGTTTTTTGCGTATATCTCGCTAACTTAATCGATATCGGAACTATGCTTGATGTAAAAAATATAGCTTATAAAATTCTCTACTGAAATGTTACATACATTTTTTAATATCATATATTATCAATATGAAGGCAGCGTAGTCAACTGACAATTTGACTATTGTCAGTTGTATAGACAACATTTTGTATTGGAACCCTGCCTTTTGCGAGTAAAGGCTCATATTTGGCACAATTATTTCTTAGGTGGTCCTGAGTGGATTTAAACTGGAGTGGATTTAATTCAGGTGGCCCCCGCGCGGGTGTCGGGGAGAACGAGGAAAAAGTTTGATTCCGCGGCGCTTCACTTTGAGCCCTATATCTCTGAAGCTATATGTATTAAGAGAAGTCGCATGTCTAACATGGCAATAGGGCAGACGGCTCGAGCGCACCAAATAGAGTAGGGGACTTTTAGTATGTTCAACCGTACACCTCAATGCACACCTATGCCAAGTTTCAAACTATTACCAAGTATTTCCGTCAAACGTCGAAATTTGTGCCTATTTGACTGAACTATTGACTATAAATAGGTAATAACATTTTCTTTTTAACTGCCTTAAGATATCACAATGAAATTTTGGCCACTTGAATCATCCATATTTGCACCGGATTGATAATTATACAATTAATAATTAGACATTATAAGGATATTTTCAGACTTGTAAGGATATTAAATAAAATATTTTAATTCTTAGAAATGTAGCGAATACGCACCGATTTATATGCTCGTAGATGTTGAATTGTAATATACGATATGCTTTCGGACCAAACTTCATCGCTGCTTGCGTCATACATTTTTACGGCGTACAGTATAAAAAGGAGAAGTTTTAAGTACCGCCCTTCTCGACCATTAAAAAATCACTTGACCCTAAATAAATCTCGGCGCGATCCAGATGGATTATATAAAGTTCCTTGGCTTTTTTTAAGCAGCCGAATTCGCTTCTTTCGGGATAAATCCCGTAAGAAAAACAAGCTATGAATACAGAATGGGCAATTTGTTGGGATGAAGAAAGCTTAACGCGAAATTATGCCCCGGACAACAAAAGCGGCGCGATTAAGAGAGCTCATCGAGACACCTGTGAGACGCGCTAGAGGACGAGAAGAGCTGTGAGAGGATGAGGAATTCGTTAGATTTTAGGAGAGAAATCAAATGTGTACCTATAACTACTAGTAGACTTACTACTTCGGGAGTTAATGGGCCCTGTTGCAGTTAGGTCACTAAGACCCATGGGTTTAGGGTCGGCCAAACTAACGGGTCAACATCCATCCGGCGGCCTCCACGCAAAAGTGCGAGCCTGGGTAGGACTGTGGCCTGCATGCTAGTTTCGTCTAGACCTTCGGGCGCTCCTGGATGGTTTGCGTACCCTGCGGCGTCAGCCAATCGATTGTGCTTTCCGACTGATAGCCAGGGGAGTCTGTAAAAAGTATTGTTTCCCATAGAGCAGGGGCGGTTGTCTACCTAATGGCAGCCGCTCTTGAAACGAACATTATACTACCCAACTCCGGGTGAAAGACGTGCAAAGGATGCTGTGGTTCGCAGGGGCGGACCGTGCGTTTGTGGGGCCCTGGGCTAATATTACTTGGGGGCCTGCCTAATTAATCAACTAATTTCCATTTTGTCAAAAAACTTTTTGATAATGATGTCTAGGTCACTAGGTACCTACACAATATAGGAAAGAAAGAGGACAATACAATATTTTATTTGTTTAATATGACACAACTGTAACACATTTAACTTTTCACTAAAAATAGACAAATCGATTAGCGTAAGAAAACGTTGCTACTAAATAACATTAATACTAATGCTATTGCTACTAAACAACATTAATACTAATTGTAATAATATCTTAATTAGTAGCTTAATTAAGCAAGTATTAATATTAATTATAAAGCTAGTACATATAAATTAAAATTTAAACAAATATTCATTACTAGTTACCTATTGACAAGGCACTAGCCACGGTAGGAACTCGGTTCACAATATTGTCCATTGTTTTCAATGGAGGCTGGGGCCTTTTATATCCACGGGGCCCTGGGCTGCAGCCCAAAAAGCCCTTATATAAATCCGCCCCTGATCATATCATAACCGAAGGTACAATATTGACACATACAAAGGATTTTCCGCCAATTGGATAAGCATGTATGCAAAAATAAATATACTTATTTCTATGTATAAGGGTATTCATGATAGATAATCAAAATCTCAATTGATAGGCAAAACGTTTTCTAGCAGGTTAATTTCATGTATAAATCATCGTCATTACGATTCAGCCGGGCCTCATAAACAGACGCTATGAATACCTAATGGGCAATTTGCCAGCGCAAAGAAAGCCTTACTTTGTAAGTGGTTTCTTACTGAAAAGCAAGGTATGCAATGAATATTCGCAAAAGCCACCGGCGATAGGCTACCTCGCTCGGCCGAGCGAGGAATTTGAATGAAACTAGCTACGTACCTAGCTGATTTATTTCTGTAATGAATTCAGGATAAAAGCAACAATGATAAATAACCGGACGCTGTATATAAAGAGTTCACCGTATTGATTATCCGAAAACTGTATGAACAATTTTTTCTGAATAAAATCCAGGTAAATGCTACGCAATCGTTCCGCAACGGTTATACATACATGACAAGACGCTCTCAGAAATGTCAAATCAATATTCCCCGAAGGCGAAATACCCTTGGCCAGAGGATTTTTTGCGTATCTGAGTTCTAAAACATTTAACATGCTTTAACGACTTGAATGAAGAATTCATGCTAAAATGTATATCTAAAATAAAATAAGAATTCGGCTTCAAAAAATCTACCATACGAGACATATTGATTCATCATATGATATTTGATTTCATCACATTCGATAAATTGATTAACTGCTATTATTAATATCTAACATGTTGTTATTTGTTTATAACTAGATGGATAGAATATTTATTTATTTGTTTGACGAAACATATAGCGCACTCAATATATTTATACAGAAAAAAATAAGCCGACAGCCATATTCTGCGATAGTCACAATTTAAAGAAATATTTACATATTTACATAAAAAAATACAAATTCCAATTAAATGTTGAGTTTACTTACACAATTACTGAGAAATGCAGAGAATTGGAAGTGATTAGGAAGAAGTAGTTGGACGATGGTATATAGATATAGATATAAGGATATATGTATAGATATTAGGTACAGATACGTCTTATAGTGAATATATTTATAGTAGGAACTGTTTTGTTGCATACACAACACAACACCAGTGGCGTTCCCTTCATATAAGCTCAAAAACCCGGCTTGCCTATTCTTTAAAAAAACAATTAAATAAATGAATTTGCTAGCGCCTACTAGTGCTATCTAACGCGCACAGCTCGCTCCACGCGGCAAAACACTTATCTATTGACAGAGCTGCGACAATTATCGACAGGGTGCGATTGCTGCCACGTACCGACTAGTGATTTCAGCCAGTCATCTCGCTCGCACATATGGGCTTTCAATGGGGCTTCCAAAATCAGTGTACTTTCCATTCTAACCTGTGGCAAATTACGAAAAATAATATATGTATATATATATACGACTTTTATATTGGTAGCTAAGCCCGAATTGTTTAGCCACGACGTTGTATGCGAACGTGTCAGACATAAAGCGCAACTTCACTGTATTTAGTTTGGATTGCTTTATGCGAGTGACGTCGCTGTAATTTTTTATTGTGTAATTTCAATTGATCTGTGGTTTATAGTGCCTGATAAACAATGGAAGAAATTGTTCCTTGTGGTGAGTTATGTGTACGACTTTTAATCGGCGAGGACAAACTAAAATCCTTGAGTTTTGAGCAAAAGCATGCCTTCAGTGTGCTTTATTGAATCTACGACACAAGCAGTAAATTTCAAACTGAAGATTGAAGAGTAAAGAGGTACCACTTTTATTACTTTAACAAGCATAAAAAACATAAAAACGTCTGTCGGGCATGCCCCATTCAACAACCCTGAGCACGCCACTGCACAACACACATATTTATAGTAGGTACTGTTTTTTGCATACACAACATAACATATATATTTATAGTAACCACTGTTTTGTTGCATAATAATTATAAAGTAAATGAATTAGATTTAGGAATAGGTTTAATGTAGAGTGTGTGTTTGTTACAAAGTATTTACTTTAAGTATAAACGATACTATTTCTGAACGCGTAAGTTTGAAGGGAGCGGGCGGTTGCTTCTAGAGGGCATTGGCAATGAGAAAGAAAAGTAGGAAGCGTAGGCTTTTATCCTGGTCAGACTAGTTCGGCAGCAGCGCTCACGATGTCGGATTGACAGATGCAAGTCTTCACTGCGCAACGCATTATCATGAAAATTCTCGCCCATGAATGCGTAAAACCAGTGGAAATTTAAGAAATATTGACTGCAGAGTTCGGCGTTCCAAAACTGTAAAGTGCTTTCATCTTTGCCTGACATAAAGAGTTGAAGGCAGGTAGTGAACGGTTTGAAAATGACGAACATTATCGCCGTCCTCGTTGCATCATTATGGAGGAGAACCATCCCACGATTCTTGAGCGATTTCTTGCATGTGCGTCGCACCACATGCTGCTTACTATTGTGACGTTTTGATTGAGGTAGTGTTTATCGCTTCAAAAAACGAGGCCAAACGATTCCAGATATCATTCTCCTCCACTACACTTTAACTTGAACAAAATCAGAGGAAACGAGATGGACTCCACTTAATCATTCTTCCTGTACATTTATACCAGGTTATGTCTTCCACTGTTATGTATGTCTTCTACTCTTAAATTTTAATTGATCTCAATAATTTTGATAATACTTTTTTCACTCTTTAACACTCTTCTTTATTAACACTTCTTTATAAATCGTCAATTAAACGGCGCATAGCCAATAATTATATTAGCATGCGGAGTACACATATAAAATTATGTTCTAATAAGAAATTATGGGAGAATATTGGTAATAATTAATGTATTTCTTAGAGTATTGTTTGTATTCTAAATTCTTATTATAAATTTATCATTCTAAATGTATAAATAGGTATAGCATTGACCTATCGCCATGCGATTTCCATCTCTTTAGGCCGCTTAAATAAGCAATAGGCGCTCTACGATTCCCAGGCGATGCGGGGGTGGAGGCTTTTGCGCAGAATTAGTTCCTGGCTCAACCCTTTTCATTTTATGACGCCCGGTTAAAAAACCTCCAAATCCTCTGGATATCACTGGACCAATGGTTGTTAATGTTATAGTCGAGTATGGAACGCGATATTTAAAATTAACAATACCGCTTAGGGCAGCAATGACTCAGCCCTAGTATTGCTTAAAGCTTCGGTCACACGTAGCGAACTCGCTCGCCGTGAGTATTCGCTGCGAGTTGAACTCGCAGCGAATACTCGCTGCCTGCCTGTCCAATGTCGCGAATGCGATTCGCTTGTTTAGCGCGAATTCGTACAGTTTAGAGTTTCAAGGCGATAGGTGAGGGCAGCAAACCCCGCCCACCGCCCGGGCAGTTATAACGACGAGGATCGTCTTGTCTGCCCGGGATGTCGTGCTACGACAACCCTGCGCGTACCAGAAGGGTAGAACGCGCAGGGGGTGAAATAGGGTAAACCACCCCCCCCGTACCGCCCCGAGAACCCATTTATTTATAATAATAAAAGAATTTACAAAGTAAAAATTTACAAAAATAATACTAAATTTACCATAATCACAAAATAAAAAAAATAAAACAACAAATAACAAATTTAGGGCCGGTAAGCGGGGTAGAGGACGCTCCAGAAACGATGATGGTGGAGGCGCACGGTCCGTTGGCAGGTCTCGGAGCAGCCACGGGGGGGAGGAATCCCTGGATCCTGCAAAGAACGAAACGCCCTTCGGGGCGGTAAAGAGACGGACACAAAGACGGGCACTTCGGGCTGGAAGTAGCCGCCGAATCACGCCACCAAGGAAGAGGGTACCCCCTGGGGGGTATCTCGAGGCCTCATGCTTTCCCAAGAAGCCACCCAGTGCTCCACAAGCTCGCCAAACGACTGGAAGCAGCTCCTACAACTGACCAGATCCGGGTACCAAATCGGAGAGCGCCCAACGCACGCGCCCACTGCATCCATCAATTTCTCCCGTGCAGCCGCTAGAATTGGGCAAGACCAAATTACGTGTTCCGCAGTTTGGCGACCATACCCACAGGCGCATCGGGGGTCATCGGCAAGTCCAAAGTCAAATAGTTTGGCTCTGAACTCTCCGTGGCCCCCAACCAGCTGCGTGGTATGGTGGTCGAACCGCAGAAACGAATTTGCCATCCGCACTGCGACGGACGGGAAAAAGCAATGGGTGAGTAGGCCCGTACCCCCGGCGTCCCATCTAGCCTGCCAGACACGCAAGGACTCCACCCGAATCAGGCGGGCAAACTCCCCAGCTCGGTGCGCCACCGGGTCGATCGACAGGCCATGAAGGACTACCGGCTCGCCCCGGCGGTACCGCGACAACGCTGCACGCTCCAGAATCTCCAGGTCAATCGGCAGAACGCCAGCGATGACGGGTAACGCAAGAGTGGACGTCGTTCTGTACGCCCCGGTCAGGGCCACGAGAGGGATGCGCTGTCCGCGCAGCAGCGCGACACGCGTCGCCTCAGGAACAGCAGACTCCGTCCAAGCGCGTGCGGCATAAGTCGCACGCGGGACGAAGACGCCCTTATAGATAGTCATGACCGCCGGGAAACGAATTCCCCAGTCGGCCCGACTCACTCCGCGGAGCGCAAAGAATAGATCCCGGGATTTTTCGGCTGTAATCTTTGCGTGCGAAAGAAAGGAAAGGGAAGCCGTAAGCGTCACCCCCAGGTATCGAACGGTGGCCGGGAAGGATACCGGGCGACCGTTCATACTGATGACAGGGTTCCGCTTAAGATGTCCCTTCAGGAGAAGCGCCTGAGTTTTCATCGGAGAGAAGGTGAGTCTGTTTCGCTGACCCCATCCGAGGATCAGGTCTAGCGAGTCAGCCACCCTTCTCTCGACCTCTGCGCGACTCCTGCCGCCCACCAGGAGAAGAGCGTCGTCTGCATAAGCGCTGACGGTGCACCCCTCCGGGTAAGGTAGACCGAGGAAATCATCAAAGAGAATGTTCCAAAGGCTAGGACCCAACACTGACCCCTGTGGACAGCCCATGGTCGGGGTTTTGGTGACGCTGGTCGGGCCGTACCTCAGAGTGACAGATCTGTCTGAAAAGTAGCTCCTCACTACTTTCAACAAATTGTTCGGGCACAGGCGGGCGCGGAGCTTGCATATAAGCATCGGCCACCACGCGTTGTCGAATGCACCGGAGATATCCAAAAATACGCCTACCACGTAGCGGCCGTCGTAGTTGCGGACCCAGTTTTTCGCAAACAGGATGGCGTCCTCCGTGCTTTTCCCTCGGGTAAAGCCAAACTGACGCTCGTTCTGGGGAGACAGAGTCCTCTCCAGCCGTTCGCGCACAAGCACTTCGAGCACCTTACCCATTATGGGAAGGAGCGTGATGGGCCTGTACGCTTTCGGATCCGAGCGCGGCTTGTCGTTACCTTTGGGAATCACCCGCAGGAGGCCAGCCTTCCAGCATAATGGGAAATGACCGTCCCTAATGCATTTCTGCATCAGGACAGTCACCTCCCATCTTGCGAATTCCCACACCCGCTTCACTATATCAGACGTAAAGTTGTCTATCCCCGGTGCCTTTCTGCGCGATAGCGACCCGATGATGGTGCCGACCTCGTCCGCTGTTACCTCTGACAGATCAGGTACGCGCGAGTCTACGGCAATAAGCCGCCGCAACTGCGCGTGGTGGGGATCGTCATTGTCATTCCGATCCGATGGACACAAAGAACCGAGGAGAACTGAAAGAGTGCCTTCGGTGTCAAGCGGGGCGGAAGTACCCTCGACAATGCTAGAGAGGTAGTTCCCACCCCGCTTGGCACCTTTGTCGATGACGTTCTTCATGTCCCATGGGCTTGCATTTCCAACTTCGCTAACCCATGTACGCCAGGAATCAGTCTTAGCACGCCTAATAGCGGCGTGGTAGACGCTCCGAGCCGATCTCAGGGACTCCCGAAGTACCTCAACATGCTCAGGGGGAAGAGAACCCCTGCGGGCTTCCCCCATGCGGCGGTACGCTTGCCGGAAGCACCTGCGAAGGTCGGATATTTCCGGAGACCACCACGGGGCCGTAAAGCCGCCGAAGGGCCTCCTCCGACCGCGAATTCGTACAGTCGGTTGGTGCTCCACACCCAGAAATGTCGTCTATAGGACCTCGTCGCGCGCGTCTAAATAAACGGTTGATTCGTTTGGCATGTGCGGACCTAACATAACAAATGCTGGCTAAGATTACAACTCACAAAAAAAATTAGTTTTATATAACTATATGAGTTTTATTTTTTTTTATTTTTCTCTTTAAGTGATCATCGGTTAGTATTAGGACTCCTAAATGAATAAGTTCGGTATATAACTTTAGCAAACCATATTCTCGCGCGTTTTTGGGCATATAATTGCTGTCATTGGTTACCCACAATAAAATATCTAATTGAGTACATTTCGAAAATATACATGAATCTGAAATCACAAATATTTCATAAAAAACCGTAATAAAAGTATATTATAAATATAATATTACACTCTCTGTAACGGCAGCCATGTTTTTATTTATTTTTAATACATTTACACTGAGAAAAATATAACACAGTAATACACGGAAATACGCAGGTTTCAAAGAGATTACGTATATAACATATACTGTGGTACGTACGTATGTATCAACATGACGCGAAACAGTGTAGTTCCCATGTCACGGGCATAGTAAATACACCGCACATTCATTTCGGCGCACAACGAAATCTTGCATTTAACATGACAGCACATTATTACATACGTAAAGATATAGTCAGTTAAAAGAATCATATTGAAACTACATTATACCGTTATTTTCGTATTACCTGTACGGAGCATGGCGAAATATATAATTGAGTAATGGAGTTTCAACCAAATTCCTTGCACTTCAACAAACTTACGATTGAAACTTCATTATTCTGTATAAAACCGTAATAACAGAAGACATTTTATCAAGAAATGCAATATTATTCTCAGTGTACTTGTTCACTCATTTGATGCATGCAACAAATAAGGCGATGTAAAAATATTACAGCAGTTTCGCAACTGACTAAACGTAGAACCGCGACGTCCATTTTCACGGCGAAAATCCCCGCGAAAGTTTCCGTTCGAATGTAGGGAAATTTTCAGCGCACTTGGCCGCGCGGGCCAATAAAAATAGCGAAAAGGCGCAGCCGGCCGCGCCCCCGGATCTAGTGGAAGTCGCGCAATTTATTGCTGGCGCATTTCGCTGCGAAAGTGCCCCACTCGGCGCACTGTGGGATTTTATTATTGGTCTTTCTAGCTTAAGTAATATTTCGTAAAGGACAATAGGCAAAAATGTATGGGCGCTGGACCCACATCTCCAATAACAATAACGTATTTACCATTTAGTCCAAGCATTTGAGATCTACGCATGTCGTTTCCAGGAAAAATATCCGGAAGTATTTTTCTCAACGATATATATTTAGATGCTGAATCCGATTTTTAACTTTGCGACATCGCCAGAGGTTAGCTAACTTCAGGAATCGCGGAAAATCGCAAAAAATGCATTACATTTAGTTTTTCGCTTATATTCACGAATACAGCATGTTTTGATAACGACTATTCAGTACAAAATTAGAGTAGACAAAATTTCCTACAATTTATATCCACAGACTTAATTCCTCCGATATGTACCAAACCGCCCCTAAAGCGTGCTCAAAAATCCGTAAACGACAGGGTGATCCAAGCCGCTTATATTTGGAGAGTCTTGTCCTAAATTGGCCCGGACAAGGACGAACGATATCAATATCTACATTAAATTACATGAAGTATCTGTATTAAAATATCTGTATATCCCTATCAAACATATCAAACCCACTATGCCGGTGGCATAGTGGTTAGGTCGCCTGAACTTATATTGTAATGTCCCGGGTTCGATTCCCGGCTGGGTCACCATTTTCCGTTGGGATCAAATTAACGGAATTGCATGTTCAATTCTGTCGATCGAATGCAATAACAAGACACACACTTACAGACATGTTACACGCACACATTCATATAACACGTCATAGTAGTGTTAGTTGTAAGAGATTGTCATATGACAATAAACCCGCCCATTGTGATATTTTCACATCAAAGAGTATAAAAAAACAAACAAACTCTTTCGTAATCACTTATAATTCTCTGCCTTTCCCAGCGATTTTCTATAGGGATTTCGAGTAAGGGCAGGTCAATGGTGGCAGTTTGTGGAGACCATGTTGTTTTGGCGGCGTCTGTCAAATCTGTTGTTTATTTCTATTTCTATCTTATTCTAATGTATTTAGTATTTCTATTTCCTATATAATATTGTAAACTTTATTATTATATTTATTTATTATTATTATATATATTTTAAAATTATTATTATTATTATTGTGTTTGGTTGGTTCAACGACCCTCGTTTTAAATGTAAAAATACAAATTGCTTGCCCTGGAACGGGTATATCCCAGTTGGGCAGCACTAGCCAGTGAATGAAAGAGGAAAGTTTTTGCCATTTGTTTTAATATTATATTTATTGTAAAATGGTTAATTTAATAATTCCAATAAATAAATAAAAAATAAAAAAAAATTATTCAGCCACAGATGAAAAATCACCATGGCAAATTACGCGATTGAGCAGCACGTTGAAACTTTATTATTATTCGTTAGAACATGGTGCGGTCGATGCGGTCGGTGCGGTCGGTGCGGTCGGTGCGGTCGGTGCAGTCGGTGCAGTCGGTGCAGTCGGTGCGGTCCGACCGACCGAAGGGAATTAATTGTCGGGTTGGATCTAAAGAGCGAGTTATGAAATAATTGTGGTTTATTTATGTATCCATGTAGATATATGTATATCTCCGGAATGTACCTACTTAATCAGACCTTTCTTTTAACACTAAACACGATATTATACGAGTATTTAAGATAATTTATTTACATTTTGACATTTCGATAACTACTTACTTGATATTCGGACAATTAAAGTATCCTATGACACTCGAGATGGCATGATTCGAATAATACGATGCTTTTTGAATCTTTTCTAGCGTTTAAAAGGTATGGTGGAATAAAACATGGAAAACATACATAGATGAAACCTGAACACATTACACTCTTTTTTGATGGGCAGTCGTGTAAAAAGAAGGCCATCACCACCCATGCCACACGGAACTATTAGGAACCGACATAGTATGGTAAGAAGGTTTATACATAAGTAGTAAATAAAGTAGGTTTATACTTGAGTCAGAAGTTTACAAATATCATGTTTTATAAAATTTTCCTGCGCGAGATAATAAAAACTGATCTCTGTGCGCCTTGCTGCTACGCGATACTGACATTCGGAATTTTACCTTGTATGCAAACTCGCAAAATAGCGGAATTATTATTTTATCACACTAATAGGCTAGAAGTTCGAATGCGAAGATTTTCGAAGAAGAGAACAAAACACGTCTTCAAATAGAATGTTAAGCGTTATCAAAAAAAAAAGTGATGCAACCATCCTACATCATAAAAAAAAATCGAATAGGCGAAAGGGAAACAATTCAAGTAGGTTAATACAACATTATGCTATCATTTAAAATTTCATTTTATATCTTTTTGTATTATATCGTACTTCATATTTTGCCTACTCTTCTTTTCACATCAGCATGTTGGTTGACTGGAAGATATTGTAATGTATCAATAATCCGCCAATGTACCTTATTTTTATTGTACAAAAAAGAGATTTTCATTCATTCATTCATGCAAAAGTAGTACCTGCCTGCATGCATTAATGATTAACCAGATGCGTCGTAAAACTGTCCCTTTCTAGAAAACGATGCTGGCGAATGTACAATATGTAGAGGTAGAGTTAAAGTTGTCAACTACAACGCGCGAATCCGTTACTTCAGGAAGTTTTAAAGATAGTGATCGTTCTATCTTCAGTGAGGTGAGCATAGATACAAATTAGAGCCTGTATCTACATACAATACAATCTTAAGTGAAGCCAATATGCGCTATAGAGGCAAACGTATTAGGGCGAGGCACCGGGAAAGGTACTCAGCGGGCAGTGTTCGTCTGGAATTAACCATCAATAAACCTTCTTCATCCCGACTGCTCACGGGACCGAAGTCGCTTAGACGGCTTCTACCTGTTGTACCCATAGCCTCCGGACTCCTTCAGCAATTAGTCAAAGTGCACAACTGATTGGCGTCGCCAAACAGTGCACGAACTGTCCAGTAACGCCGGAAGGCAATTCCCCAGGAGAAACCGATCCACCAGCTATTAGACCTGAGACGCGAGAGTCTTACTCGGTGTAGCCTACCCCACGAGGAGGCTTCTGAATAGGAGTTGAATCTATATTACCTATTGTTGTACCTTCCAGGGGTAACCACTTTGTCTGTTGTAGGTGACAACTCCAAACTGTACAATATATAGAGAAATACCCACCGCATCCAGACGTACCAGTTGACAAAGTATATTTTTGTCAACTGGTGCGTCTACCTTTATTTTTATTTGTTTATATATTTTTTTAAATTTTCTTTTATAAAGTACTTTTTTTGAGGATCATATTTTAGGGCAATTTATTTTTATAAACATTTTACTGAAACTTTTACATAATTTATTGTAACATTAGAGTCCTGTGTAAACTAGAACAGGCTAGTCCCATTTGGGTGACAGAGTCGAATAAACAAAAGGTTAAGGTTTTGCTATTCGGTTCCTGTTATTTTTGTAAGCAAAAACAATTTTTTATCGAAATTATTTCCCAAATATTAAATAAATAAATATGCAGGACTCATGCGTCCTTGCTGCTGCCTTTTTCAGGTAACAAACGAGTTTAATAATGTATTATATTTCAGTGGGAGAGAAAAGATAATAATATGTATTATGTATGTATATTATACAGTGTAAGACTTATACAGTGTAATGTTTACGAATCCACAAAAAAACCGCAACGGCTTCATGGACATATAGAAATATACACAATGTAAAATTTCTTGTTAAAAACAAATAAAAAAATGATAGATAAAGTGGCGTCAATTTATGTACGTCTAAGACCAGCCTATATAATCCGTTACCTGCTACGAGACAACATTGCTGAATACCATCATACGTTTTGACAATTCTTCTGCGCCGTCGACATGCAGGTGGCGCCGATAGCATTGTCCGGAGAAGCTAATAGTAATTTATTTTTCCGTCTATATTAACATTGATGAATGCTTTTTATTATAAAGATCTGATTGATAATAAAAACACATTATTTAAACAAGTATAACAATAGTTACATTCACTTATTATTGCTCTCAATTGCATTTTTATATAGGCAGATATAAGATCACAGAAATAAGACGAAAATATTACAGTGCCATCTATTAGTCTACTTTAACAATAAGGCCCATGATTATTATGCATTGAAACTTGTATACCGAATTAAATTTGACATGTTCATGTAAATGTATTAAAATAATAAGAGGTATAATTTAAAGGACGCTTGTTATTAAATTCCTATCTATTTTGATATAGGATACCGCATAGGCGTGATTAGAACTATTAGGCTATTGAGCATAAAAGAAGATTTAATCACTGTTTAAACTATAAGTGCCATCTACACGTTGCGTTTCCCAATAAAATCCTAGCTACCGAAAGCTAGTATGGCATCAAGCAATCTAATACCCAATATAATCAATTCTAGCTAGAAATCTCTTTAATGCTTGAAATAGATAGATAGATAGAAATTTCTCATGTAACTGACTTTAGAAGTAGGTACTATACCTAATATTTTTATTGATGCCATTACTCGATCGAAAAATAAATATAATAAAAAGAATTGAAAACACGACTGCCGTTACACAAAGTGAACTATTGTATTTATAACTAGCTGACCCGTGCCCACTTCGTTGGGCGGTAAAACTTTTTACCTGTGACGAAATTATGAGTGTGGTTCGGTTAGTAGGTACTGAGTGCTATGATTTATTTCCTGACTGCCAAAAGTAGGGTTATATTTTTACTGCATATGTATGTATGTATTTGCATGCCAATTTGACTACAATACCGTTATTTGTGAGTGTCTTCTTGTGAGTGTCTTATTTGTAAGCGTTCTCTCTTTAACTATTTATGCAGTAAAAGGGAAATTATATGCAGTAAAAGGCAAAAGTCTTTTGTTTTAAACACTTGAGACGATAAATTTCGATAAGAATAATGTTGATAAGAATTCATAATTGTTGATAATATGACCAATAAACATGACATAACGATTTAAATTATTTTTTTAATATAAAATACTGCTTTTTGTGACTTAAATATAAAAGTTAGACATATGCTGTCGCTGACTTTTTTGTAGGCATTATCAAGCTCTACAACTTTTCTCTAGAACATAATCATATATCTATCATCGTTAAGGCAGTGTTAGTTAAAAACGTTTTCGTTGGACCGCTTATTCTCCGACTTACTTTGCAAATCCGCCTACCACGAAAAAGTCTTTTCATTTTTCGGATTAATATATAGCCGGATTTCGGATTAATATATGATTATTTCGGATTAATATATGACACTCACAAATAACGTGGCTTTCTATTGGTAAAAGAATTTTTACAATCGGATCAGTAGATCCAGAGATTACTTCCTACAACCTCAACAAACTTTACCTCTTTATAATATTACTGTAGATTATTTCTATTACGGTATTTTTACGAAATATTCGTGGTTTATGTGTACACATATACCTGTATATTTCTGGAATTGCAGACTTTCCAATTGACACTAAACACGATACATTTATGTTAATTTATTGACATTAGGACATTACTTAGTTGATATTTGGACAATTAAAGTATACCATGATACTCAGAGATGATATAACGATTCTAACAATACCACACACTTCTGAATCAATTCAAGCGTTTAGAAGTTATGATGAATAAAAAAAAAGAAAAACGTACACAGATAAACCCTGAACATATTACACTCATTTTTTATAAAAATATAATTAATAATTAAAATTACATCCAAAATAATTCTTCGATACAAAAAATCACCAACAAAAAACCGACTAAATCGAGGTTATCAAACAGAATGGGCATACTGCCTAAGCAATCCGTCTTCGACCATATTGTATTGCCGATATCCTCTAAAACTTAATCTCGCAACTTCGTAAACTACGCGACAAAGTAAGTTTTCAGTGTCAGATAAAATATGATAAAGTACGAAAGTTGTGATATAGAGGTTTTTTTCACCCGGATAGATAAAAAAGTACTATTTGGAATAGTGCGTGCTTGAAATACAATACAAAGCACCTACACAAGGAAGATGAATTAATGTCACGTATTTTTCTACGTTTTTGTAAACTTTTTTCATTTTATTTATTTATTTTATTTATTTATTTATTTAAGTAATTCAAGAATAATTTAAAACAATTTTATCTTAGGAACTATGCATAGAAATATTTTAAACATTGGATAAATAGCAGAAAATGAATACATAGCAAAGTCCAGTGACAACGCCACCTAACTAGGCCGGGACCTGTTCTAAGGTGAACGTTTAATTTTGTGCGTTCTTGTTCAATATTGTGATTATTACAAAAAACTAAATATTTTTGTAACAAAAAAAAAAACATAAAAAAATTAAATTGTCGTAATAAAATAATTTAGAATTAAAATAATTTAGATCGGTAAGTTGACAACTAGAGTTGTCGACTACAACGGGCGAGCCCGTCACTCTAGGAAGTTTTAACGATTAGTCGTTCTATCTCCCTGGAGTGAGCGCAGAAGACTTAGGACAAAAACAGTCCACCGTCTAGCTCCGCCACAAACCCGTAAGAGGCCAACGCCTTAACCGCGAGATAGCCAGGAGTGTTACCCAGCGGTCTTACACTCACGCCCTTACATCCAATTGCGACCAGAATACTCCAGTCTCTCAACTGGTTAAGAGTTCGAGGTCGCTTGCTCGGTTCTCTCCCTTACGAAGCGGTGAAACGGTGTATACCGAATCTATCGCGGACCACGGCATCCTTTGCCCGGCTGTTCATCCAGGATCGGATAGTCGATGGTCGTTTCAAGAGACTCCCTCGACTATTAGTCAGAGTGCGCAATCGATTGGCTCACGCCGCACGGTGCACAGACCGTCCAGGAGCGCCAAAAGGTTGATTCCCCGGGGAAACTAACCATAATGCCAGAATCCTACCCAGGCTCGCACTTCATGCGTGGAGGCCGTCGGATAGGTGTTGACCCATGAGTGTGACCAACCCTGATCAGAATGGGTCTTCGTGGCCAACTCAGCAAGGGCCCACTCCCGAAGTTGACAGACGATGTTGATGTTATCCAAGTGTTCGAGAAACTCAGGCCCGATTCCGAGGTACATGACACTCTAAAGAAATTTTTAATTTGACGCCACTATAAAACAATAGCATCTGCCAACATTTAAAAAATACGTTTTTCATTTGGACCCATGAGGTAGAGTACCAGAGTAATTTTATCGGTGTTTGTATAGGACGTTATTTTTATTGTTGTTAAGTAAATATATTAAAAGGAATAAAAAAACATGACTGCCGTTACATAACATGAAGTATTAATATTTTTTTTTTATTGCGGGGTTTTAAGTAAATATTTGTGTTTTATCTATTTATCCATATATACAAATGTATTTTTCTGGAATGTACTTGATGAGGCCTTTCATTTGACACACAACTTATTTATGTTAATTTACCGATATTTGGATATTTAGACAACTACTCACTTGATCATCATCATCATCATCATCATTATTTATTCATTCCATAAAAGCATTTCACAATACTGAGGAACATGTCAAATTTTACAATCATAATTTGTCGGATGATAAAACCGCTTTGATTAATTAAACTGAAAAAAAATAATAATTGTAATCAGAGGTGACTTCTTATAAATAGTCAAATATACAAAATAATCAATAATCAAACAATAAATAATAATCAATACAATGAAAAAGAAAAATTCTGAAACATGCGTAATTAAAAACAATGTCAATGAAATCTAAAACTTACTGCGAAAGTATAGTCATAATATGGTTATTTATAATCAAGCAATTGTGGACGCAATATCATAAAAGTCATCCAGTTTGTAAAGGGCATGTTTTACTAACTGATTTTTCAAGCAGATTTTATATGCTGCCATCTCAAGTCTTCTCGTCGATGACGGTAAAGCATTGAACAATTTAAAACTAATATATATATATATATATATATATATATATATATATATATATATATATATATATATATATATATATATATATATATATATATATATATATATATATATATATATATATATATATATATATATATATATATATATATATATATATATATATATATATATATATATATATATATATATATATATATATATATATATATATATATATATATATATATGTATATATATATATATATATATATATATATATATATATATATATATATATATATATATATATATATATATTTGATATTTAGTCAAGCGTACTTTAGGCAATAATACATTGTTTGATATTTGGATTTAAGGTAACCTGTGACACTTGGGATATCATAACGATTCCAACAGTGCCACGTTTTTCGAAATCGGTAAAAGTGTTTAGAGGTTTAATAAAGAAACGGAAAGCTTACATAGATGAACCCCGAACACATTACACTCCTTTTATGTTGGGCAGTCGTATTAAAAAGAAGAAATAAGAAGGGCACAGGGAAAGAATGAGTTCATTCATAAAAAGTAAATTTCTCAGGAGAGCGGTTTAAACTTTTGAAGCGGTAACAAGAAAATAAGATTTTCTCTGACAAGCCTATGAAATGGCAATGATTGTACTTTGCTTAATATAGATTATACTTGTTACATAACTAATCTAATCTAATCTGGAATATTTACCTGGACTATCTGGTTATTTCCCTGTAAGGGTTTTTTCCCATGATGATTACGGCATACTGAATCGTAAAAATTCGGCATACTGAGTCGTAAAAAGTCGGCCAAACATGACTTTTTCGTTCCACGTCAGTCTTTTATCAAGTCCAGCGTGCTTTTGCTCGTCTATGCTAAATGTCATGTATTTAGTCATCTTAATATCCAGCGTAAATTGATATTTAGCGTCAGCCAGTCGTATGTCTGTTGCAGACCTGTTGTGGATTTGTCGAAAACCGTGTCCCATGTCGTTATAATAGAACCGTAAATGAAATCCGCAATAATTTAAATAGAATCAACATGTTCATCATTGCAAATTATTAAGAAAAGCGTAATAAGCGCATTTAGGTGCGAACCGTGCGATGCGAACGCGTATGCTAGTTGCTGTGTATTCAAGAGGCAAATCTCATTTCTTATTCAAAATATGACTTATTCATCGCGACGATCTTTCCCAAGTCGCTGATAAATAACTCGCTGAAACCGCCGTTATTTACATCTCTATTTGGCTCGCTATCATTTACTCTTGCCCATGCTGCGATGATATAAACACGCACAAGAGCCGCAGCCTGCCAGTATCCGTTTATTATAATGCGGAGCCCACGTCTAAGGCCTATTGAAATCCGGCGATCTTCGACTCCCTTCTTGTGCATCACAGTCTTGAAAATGTTGAAAAATAAACTTCAGGTCGTGTTGAGATGCTCGGCTTATGCTGTTCTATTGGCGCCAGAAAATAACCAAACAGCGAGATCGTCACTTCCTCCATTATTCATGTCATTTGCTCTACCTGATTTGGAAATAAATGAACCGGCTTTCACAATTGATTTTGGAGCTAACCCATCCCGCAGCCTCCACGCAGAAGTTCGAGGCCGAGTAGGACTCTAGTTAGTTAGTTAGTTATACTGGGCGTTCCTCCGCAAGTCGACATCCAGTGTGCCTATTTTGCGTGTAACGGGGGTAGCGCTATTCCACCCACCCCAGCTCCTCGACGAAAGCCAGCAGGGCTTTCAGGTTTCCTGCCGCCTCGCGCAGGGTGCCTGGGGTCCCAAGGTGTTTTGTCCTGTATACTTCTACCTGTTTACAATCTAGCAGAATGTGTTTTGTGGTTTCTTCCGCCTCCATGCATGCTCTGCACATAGGGCTATTCGTTCCGCCCATTTTGAAGAGGTGTTTGTTTAGTGTGCTGTGTCCTGTTATCAGTCCCACTAGTTTGCGTAGTTGGGGCCTTTTTGTCCTTAGAAGTGTTTTGGTAAGTTTGTGGTTGTATTCCATTACTATTTCTTTGGTTTGTCTGCAGGTGTCTATCTCTTTCCAGTGTGTTTGATGTAGTTGTTTGTAGTGGTTGTCAAGTTGGTTGTTTATGTGCGAGTATGGTAGGGGCACGATAGGTTCGGGTCCGTATGCCGGTGTGTCTGAGCCCTTACGGGCTAGTTCATCCGCAGCATCGTTTCCTCTTGAGTTACTGTGTCCCTTGATCCATTGCAGTGTCACCTTATTGCCTTTTCCGCATACTTCGAGGAGGCTTTGATGGCATTCGTATATGAGCCCGGATGTAAATCTATCGCTTCCCAGTGCCTGTAGCACTGACCTGCTGTCCGATAGAATACATTGTTTTCGTGGTTTAGCTGTCGTTGTTTCACTGCGTTGCAAGCTTCTATTATTCCCATACATTTTGCTTGGAATACTGTGTTGTGTGCTCCGAGTGGTTTGGAGATGTGTATATTTAGGTCTTCCGAGAAGACACCACATCCTGTACCTTTGTTGGTTTTTGATCCATCTGTGTAGATTCTTAGGTCCGTTTGATTCAGTGCTTCTTTTGCGTCTTCTGTTAATGATATGGCATATTCTTTCCAGAAGATCATAGTTTTGGGTATTCTGTCGATTGCCGCATCTAGAATTGGAAAACCAGCATTGGAGTAGGACTCTAGCCAGCCGGCTATTTTCCCCAAGGAATCGCCCTTCGGACGCTCCTGGACGGTTTGCGTACCGTGCGGCGTCAGCCAATCGTTTGTGCATTCCGAATAATTGCCGAGGGAGCCTGGAAACGGCTTGGTTTCTTATAGAGCGTGGGTAGTTGTTACCTTAACGGCAACTGCTCAATCAGCTACCGATACATGATGAACAGCCGAACACAGGATGCCATGGTCCGCGATATATTCGGTAAACGCCGAATCACCGCTTCGTAAGGGAGGGGACGGCGCAAGCGACTTAGAACCTATCCAGTCGGGAGACCGGAGTAATCTGGTTGCAACTGAAAGTAAGGGCGCGAGTGTCAGCCTGCTGGGTTACTGACCTGGTTATCTCGCGGTAAGGCATTTGACTCTTACGGGCGAGTGGCGTAACTACACAGTGGATTGTTTTCGTCCCAAGGCTCAAACGAACAAGAACGATCAAACATCGTTAGAACTTCCTGAGGTGACTATTACCGCTGTAATACAACAGGTAGAGGCCGCGTAAGTGTCTTCGGACCTGTAACCAGTCGGGAGGACGGAGGTATCCCGAAGGTTAACTCCAGACGGAGATATCCTACCAAAACTGGTAACTAGGGGACGAGTTTGCCCGCTGGGTACCTTTCCCGGTGCCTCGCTGTAGGGCGTTGCCCCCTAACGGGCTTGTTTGCGGAGCTAGACAGTATAGATTGTCCTGTCTCTAAGTCTTCTACGTTCATCCAACGGCTAAAATAACGATCACATATCGTTATACCAGCCTGCGGTGACGGGGTGGCCCGTTGTAGTTGATAGCTCTAGTTGTTGTCACAGTTGGCCTCTGCCAGGTGTGCTGTGGATGAGTCGGGACGTCAAAACGCCGCGAAATCGATGACGCGCGATAGTAATTTTCAATGCTCGGCGGCAGAGTTTTCATTAGGGTCCGCCATCAGATAAATATGGCCGGCAGTGCTCCGCCCGGACATTAATTACAATGCCCGCGGCTGCTGTAAATTGCGATAACATTTTCATTACGATACATTGCACCCAGCGCATCGCCCCCTACCCTCTCCCCCCCCCCCCCTTAACCCCACGATCGCCCGTGCCGCTAGAACACACGGCGCTGATTTTGTTTTTACGGGGTGGAAACCAAATACGTCGGTTTGTATACATTCCCGTTTATGCGAATCGGCTCTGCGGTGCGGCGCTGACCGGACCGTGTAACACAGTGGAGGTATATTTATTTATCTGTGCGATTATATTACTGAACTGAGAGACTAAGCGTTTCTATAATTCTAATAATTTATTATCCTAGTAAGACAACATCGGCGGTTAATACAGACGTAAAAGTTATTTGTTTAGTTTTGTTTATTTAATTTAAATTATAATAATATTATATTCAATTATATTTACACATAAGCCCAAAATAATATTTTCCCATGATGAAGAATAAGAAATTGCAAAGTATTAGACTTGTAGTTTTTTTCTATCTACATATTTTAATTAACGTGAGTTTAGAAGTGCACTCTTATTTTATAATTTCAATAGGCGTGAGTACATGTGATGTATGTGTGATTGTGTCTATATGTATCTATGTGATTGATAATTTGTCCATTTCTGTCTATAATAATTGTGTATATATATATATTAAAGAATATTCTCATTTATTTCTAAATGTGTAATATCCAATAGTAATATATTTTATTTTAATTAATTGAAATATAATTTCATTTATACGACTATCATTATCAGAAGTATTTGCTTATTTACATTTATTTGTCATTCAAAAACTATTTTTATTATCAAGTTTTATCCGTATGGTTTTGTTCTGTTCTTTAGAAAGTCGCCCGTTATGAACCCATATAAATCGACGATCGTCCAATGCTCATTTTAGTTTGCTGCATAATATATAATAATATATGTGCTATTTCAATAAAACTCAGGAAGTGAGCTCACCTTAAGAGCGTGTTAGCATTTTTCATGCATAAATCAAGAGCTTTCGAAGTGATTTTGGTCACATAATTAATTGTTTTAGCTTCTTTTGACTTCAGTCATCGTTATCACCATATATATATATTTTTAAAGTCTATTGGATAATTAATATAAAATTGGATAATTGACAACGAAAACAGCGGATTTCGAAAGCGAGATTTCTAGATGACGAGCGAAGACTCAATTTTGAAGTAATATTACACCAATTACTATTACTAGGTAAGAAGGCCAGAAATATTAATTTGAAGGAATATATCCTGAAATTTAAAACGTAATAAGAAAAGTTCGACTTTAAAATCATTAACTTATATTTTTATCACGTCTAAAAAAGTAAAAAATCTAGAAATTGACTAAAAGAAAATACGTTATATTTCATAATCTAGAAGTCATTTGACAACGTAAATTTTATACGTAAAAAGGAAGATTATAGTATAAATGTCTACATAGCAAGCAAGGCGGGATCGGTTGCACTTTACTTAGCACACTAGAAAAATAAACATTTATATAAATTATGGGCTATTTAAACTGGGGTCAGGTTACCTAAGTTTAGACGGTAGAAATTACGGCTAAATGTAACATATGCCGGTAATTCCTAAATTGTAAATTATTTTTCATTCTTTTGTGTACTTCAATGTGTATGTAACCAATAAATAAATAAATATATGACAATATCGACAGCTCGTTTGATAGAGAAATTGTCATTCTTTGTGCCGTCACGAATGGTTCGCTCTTCTCGTACGTTTGAAGTGCCTCGTGTAAGCTCTAGTTACATCCAAAACTCTATCATGTACCTCTTAATGATCACATGCAATGGTCGATTTCATGAAATCGACATATTTCGCATGAGCCAAACTAAATTCAGTGAGGCTGTTCATAGCTCACTTGGCAAATGTGGAATCGGTATATAACATACATATGTATATACCTAACATTAGCAAAAAGAACCTTATAACCACTATCGATCTCCTCACGGGACACAAGATTCTTAGAGCACATCTATTTAACCTTGACTTGACTTAGAGCAAGCACTGCCGAATATGTGGCGAAGAACCTGAAGACACCATACACGTCGTTGACACCATACACGCTACCCAGGCCTTACCGCAAAAAGAAATAGTTCACTGGGACGAGCCTATCTTGAACCCAGTGATCTGACCAACTTGAAGGTCAGTAATCTGTATGGACTGGTAAGCAGTGCCGGGCTTCTAGCAGACCACTGACCTAACCAACATGTATTGTAGAGACTTCAAAGTGTATAACAATTTAAAATATTTTTTTAATATAAGGACGTCCTAAATTATATATTGGGCTTAAAGGAAAGGTGAGTAGGTACCTGCAATATTTACCTCTCTACTCATTATTATAACGTTTACTGGAAAAACGAAACCTTTTTTTTATTTGCCGGAAGTTTGGTAGATCGGACTAATGGATATTCTCAAATATGGCGTCTCGCGCCTGCCATGTAACAGAGGGCCGACATCTCGTCGCACAAGCACATCCGCCAGCTCGCTCCGCTGCACATCAGGCCGCTCGAAGTCCGGAAGCCGTACCCGCGCAGTCTGCTAGATTAGCGGACCACCAGCGCGGTGTCATCGCCTCTACCACCGCCATACTGCAGCACATCAGTCATCGCCTCAGAGGATTCCATGTACAAACTCCCGTCTCATTCTATCACCGTAAGATGCCTGATCCATCAGGCGTCTCATCCATCACGCACCTGCCACAGGGTGCGCAGCCCTGTGGTGACCTAAATCTAAGCCGGTTCATTGAGTCCAGCTCACGAGAAACCCCACCTAACAGTACGAATAGTGGAAGACGTCACATGACTTGCAAAGGACCTGTCTACTGATACAACGACAGTCAAATATGTGTTATAATTTTAATAATACCCACACATTTGGTTCTTTGGGGTTGTATTTTTATTAATTTAATATCGTATAATATTACAATAAAGAATACCGCATTAAAAAAAACGATTAAATATTTCCATTAAATTATAACATTATAATTATCTCTTTGACTAGAAACATTTATTTACATAATATTTTTTAACATAAATATAAATGTATTACTAAATAATGTGATATGAGCATCAGTGGAAGCGCGGTCATCCATGTCTTGATACTGAACATTGCTCCATCTGTGGAATTGAAAAAGGTATTTTTTTAGGTAATAAATATTGTGCTAAATTTATATAAAGGCGAATTTCGTTTCATTTATTACGGTAATTTATTTATTAACTAAATGTATACAGCATATTCCTACAAAATAAAAACATTTTAAAATAAAAATTGTATAGCCATTTATACATTAACCCTTCGGCTACGAACGACCAAATTTGGTTGCACATCAGAACACCGTTGACTACGTAACGACCAATGTTGGCGATTTGCTCCCGGAGCGCACAGTAATATTATTTTCTAATTCTAACGCATTCTAAAATCCATACCAAATATCTCATTATTACCATAGATACATAGACGATCGCTAGAATAATTTCGCGTGTCATTTCTCGGATATTTCTGGTAAAATTCCATTGTCAAACATATATTTTTTTTTTCGAGAAATCATCATTTTTTTTTTGGTTTTTATGACCTAATATCTAATTATTTTTGTATGTAAATAAGCAAAACGATAATTACCTTTGATAGAGAATCTAATAAAGATCATGATAGTATTTACAATTACTAAATAGGGTACCGTATTTTTCCGTAACACAGGTACAAGTTAGACTTTCCGAGTTTTTTTCACTTTTTCGATTTTCTCATATTTATTCATAATTATCTAATTGTTTTAAAAAATGAGATTTCAATATTCTATATACCTAATTTCAATGCGATTATTGAAAAGTATTTTTTTTATGATTGCTATAGTAGTTCCATAGTTATAGTACTTTTTGTCGAGCGCGGCGATATTGCAAGAAATTCCAATAAATTGCCGCTGTCTGCCATGAAATTATGCCGCTACTCGAAGGGTTGAAATAGTATAGCCATGTATAGCCATTTATATATCTAAATTACCGCAAACTACACCGTATACACCTACACCTACATAAGGCACCTATTTGAAAAAGAAAATAAATGAAAAGGAAACAAGCGTATTCAAACTTATTATTATAAGTACCATAATAGATTTATATTAAAGGTGGTAAGTTGCTCTTTTATTTTCCTTTTTTGTATTAATTTATTCGACTAATCTGAATATACTACTACTTCTACTTAATGTTTTAAGCTACAATTGTGTATCTAGATACATCCCTAGAAACCCTGTTAGGTGCATAGCGCCAAATTTTTTTTTTGTTGTAATGTAATATTCATATAGAACTAAGTTTTAATTCGAATGATAAATATCAATGCAGAATTATAAACAAATAAAAAATATATATATGTATACATAGTCTGTAGTGTAGGAGTAGTAATAAATAAAAAAATCCAAATTAGGTTAAAAATAATAATTGTTAAATAACGTTTTAAATTTTAAACTACCGTTTCTTTTGTTTATGAAATGTAGAATGACATGCATTTATTGACAGAAAATTAGTTTCACATTTGCTAAATGGAACGCTATATGCTCGAACGAACTGAAAAATATTAAAACTTACTTCCAAAGCGATCAGTCTATAACTCAAACTGAAAGAAATTTACGTGGCAATTGTTCTCCATGGAGAATTTTGCATAAAGACCTCGGATGCAGTTCAATTAGTCCAACGACCGAAGCCTCATGATCATCCGTCTTCGGTTCGCCCAATGGGCTGTAGATCTCTTGGCCGAAGATAGGCATTTTAAGCGAAAATTCTTCTTTTCAGATGAAGCCCATTTCCACATCGTAGGATATGTCGATAAGAAAAGGGCCTCAGAAAATCTGAACGTCATCATTGAGAAGCCAATGCACCCACAACTAGTCACTGTTTGTTACAGATTTTGGCACGGTGGCATCATTGGGCCATTTTCCTTAGAAAATTAACAATTAGCCATCGTTACTGTCATTGGCGAGCGTTACCGTGCCATGCTCAATTAATTTTTGTTTTCAAAAGTTGAACAGAATGACATGGACGATGTTTAGTTTCAACAGGACGGCGCAACTTGCTTCACAGTCAACGTAACAATCGAACTTTTGGGCACCGTTTTCGAAAACCGAATAATCAGCTGAAATTTTTAAGTCAATTGGCCGTTTCGGAGCTGCGATTTAGTCCGTTGAACTATTTTCTGCTGAAATCCGTTAAGGATAAATATTGCGCTAACCATTCAAAGACAACTGAGGCCTTGAAATACGAAATCGACGTTGGTATTTTTGAAGATTTTGTAGATTACTAATACGTTTACTAATGCCTGGATGCCTTTACTTCCATGTATAACATTGAGCCGGCCGATACGTTCCATAGATTAAACCACCAGATTCTACATCCCACGTCTGGGTTATTGCTTCTACACTCGTCATAATAATGTAAATAAATTAATAGAACAGATGGGTTCCGCCATCATTTCTCCCATATGAATATCCAAACGATTACAAAATACGAGGAGCCTTCCAAGTATAAAGACACTGTAACGACCAACATAAACTAAGAGTGACAATCGGTGTTGCTCACCTGACGATTCTTGACCGCTATAGTGCGCTAGCTTGTCGCGATCTCGTTGTTTGGCACCAATTGACACCTGCGCTATTGGAAGATCTGTGACCTCTGTGGCCATGCCCTGGTCCCAGCCTAAGTCCAGTAGCAAAGACTTCGTCTTCGTCTTGTTTGATTTCTCGGAATCTGTTGAATATTAAGATGGTTTAATCATGATCGATTGCAAATGCGCTCTTTGGTTGTTTATGCTGTTTTTGTTCGTCAATTTGCTTATAATTTGGTGTAGTTTGATGCATCTCCATCGAAATTGATTTCTATTTAAATACTTGCCACGGTTTATGTTATTTTATTCACACTGTACATTCATTCTCTTATTCAATATTCATTTGGAATTACTTATTGTCGAAAAGATTTTCTCTTAATCACAATGTGCAATCATTCTTATATTAATTTTCATTCGGGATGTTTTTGTTTTTGTAATTGTCATTCGGAATTCTGCAATTAAGTTTACCATTTCCACTCTGTAGCACTAAGGTTGGACTATTGTAATCGTGTAACATATAAAAATTTTACAATTTTACATTCATCAGTCATACTTCTAATAAATACCATTCTATAAAATTTAATTTTTCTTCCTGTTATATCTTTTCTAGTCCTTACTTTATTAGTCTTCATCTTGTTATTTTCTTCTTCGTCATTTATTTCAATATATACGTATTGCTAATCAATGTATACGTATTGCTACGTATTGCAATGTATACGTATTGCTAATCAATGTATTGCTAAATTTCATAGTCCTATAGAAATATGAGTTTTATATGTAAAAACTCACAAGTGCGATTTTTCTTGTACAATCGATAAAGTACAATTAACAGACGTGTAGTTGAAGATGCGAATTTTAGCCTTTTTTATTTCTTATAACTCGAGGGGAAAAACCTACTAAATTTTGTGAATCAGTATTTAATGATAGTTAGCTGCAATATAATGATAGCTGGCTGTATAATAACATTTTCTAATTATGTTATCTATCAAAATTAATTTCAAGTCAAAAGAAAATATTGGAATCATTTTGGATAATGCAGGTCACACATCAACATTGCCGCGACGACCGCATTTATTGTTGCAGCGGCAATTTACAAAAGGGGATCTTTTCTGCAAGGGTGTTACCGAAAAATTTGCTAATTAATACTGTTGTCGGATCCATTATAAAATAACATTATGCTTCGTAATAACTATTAAATACATTTGTAAGGTAAATTACTAATAACTGTTACATTTAATTCTCAAATAAAAAAAAATGTGTATATTATTTATATGTAATTCATCAAATTATTTAATATAGTTTTCAGATCATTTAGTGAATTACATAAGATCGCTCAAACTAGTTACTAATTAATATTGTTTTGCAAAGTACGTTTTGAAAAGTAACGTAATGTCTATTTGATTCAATAGCGTATTCGAGTTGTGTCTATTGGATGACGCCTGGTCGCTCTTTCTGATACTGTGCGGAAACCAGGCTTCCAATCTTAAGTCGATTTACACCTCAGCGGGCAAAAGAGTAGATAAAACACAGAGATTAGTATTTGAACAATTTATTATCTATTTTATTAATTGTATACAGAGGTTTATAAAGCCGTTGAAATGTTAAGAATGACGTCAGAATGTACAACCGTGGGATTGAAAGAAACCTTTGATAAAAAATGCTTAGGGCAAAACACGCACTATAAGTTCTGGTTAATTATGTTATTTAATGATGTCAGACCGAATTCGTGAGAAAAATGTTACACGTGTTACATTAAAAGTATTTGCTAAATTATGCGTGTTGTTAACCGTAAAATGTCAATTACAACGGGCGAAATGGTCACCCCAGCGAGTTTTAACGGTATCAGGTCGTTCTGTCTCCCATTGAGTAAGCATAAAAGACTTTAGCGGATGAAACAATCCACAGTTTAGCTACGCCAACGGCCCGTAAGAGTCCAACCCCAAAGCGAGGCACTGGAAAGACGACGCAGCAGGCGAACGAAGGATTTCTCTATCCTCAAGCTTGGTCCTAAATTCAAAGTTCAAGGAGGCTATCGGATGGGAAGCTGAACCGTTAGTTGGGCCGACTTTAGAAAACATAAGCAGGCCATCAGTCAAAAGCTGCACGATCCCATTAGTTTCAATAACTTATATTGAACACTTCACAAGAATTTAATTTTTATAGCGGGTTTTTTGCAGTTCAAACAAAGCGTCTAGAAAGGTCAGTTTTATAAAATAAATAAATCCTAGCTGCCGAAACGTAGTACTGCATTGAGGAATCCTATACCCTATGTATTCGATGGAAATATGATGGTAATACACCTCACAGATAAAGCGTTTTATTAAAACGATTACAATTTAGTACCTACGTATTTTATTTCTCTAATGATCATGAATATCTGATGTACGTAGATATAAACTGATGGTAACGGCTCATCCATTCATTCACGTATGATTGACTGAGAAAGAGAATGAGAGAATAATAACTAATGGCAATTAAATATTGCAGGTACATTTGTTATACATAACGAAATAATTCCCTCGTATTATCACGACACCCGAGTACGCGCAAACAAAGCATTTTGGTAATCATTTGTTTTGCGCTGCAGGGTTTTAATTTAATACCGAAATGAAATGGGATAATTGCTAAAATTCAGGACATTGTAATAATAACGCGCTGGTAGTATTTGCTCGGCAGCATTTGCGTTGACCAATGAACACTCGTTCGTTATTTTTAATTAGGGTAATTTTGTTGCAATCGTTATAAATGGCCGTATGCACAAAGGATAATTAGTAAAAATGTACGTACAGGTAGATCATTAAGGCCTGGACGGATTAGACGTATTAGTACAACTAGAACTGTTAATTACAACGAGCTAACCCGTCACCTCAGGATGTTTCAACTATATTTGATCGATCTATCTCCCGTGAGGTGATCGTAGACGACTTGGGACGGAAACAACCCACTATCTATTATAGTTACGCCACTAAGAAGCCAACGCCTAACCGTGAGAACCCGGGTTTTTTCCGAAATAAGATATTTTAATTCGATTTCTTTTTATTCTTCTGGTGCATGTCCTCCTAGATATTTGACGAATATTCATATTGCATTGGATTGTTTTATTTTGTAGTTTTCCTCAATAAATACTTATGATTTTAAAAATATGTCTCTGCACTCAAAATAGACCTTACAATATATGATTCTACGCTTATGGCCTTTATTTTATAGGACTGTTTATTATATAGGATATATCTGCTATACAAATTAGATTTATTTATTCATTCATTCTAGTACCAGTCAAGTACCAGTATGTCAGGGCCAGTATATTACTAGGTTAATGTATTTGGCAGAAAGAAAACCGACTGTTGTAGGTAAGTTGTAACTAATCGGGGCGGTCCATCGATATCAGTTGCTTTTCGGTATTTCTTAATTATTGTTTATTGAACAAACTCGTCTGTTTTGCGGAAATTGATAACAAAAGGTATCCATCGCTTTTAGTAAAGGAACTTAAGTATGTAATAATTCGGTATGGTCAATGTAAAAGAATATTAATATTAAAATAAAAAATGTAAAATCACCTTTCGACAAAGCGTTGTGTTTCACTTTTCGATTGTCTGGAAACGATGTAGGTGTTGGTATTTCTGAAAAAAAAAAACATAAGAAGAAAAGTTTAATCTGTCTATCGCTGGTGCACGACCAGAAAAGCTAATATGACCTCATATTGAACCATTCAATTAAAAACGACATAAAAGTATAAAAAAACTAAGACTTTAAAAAAAAAAAAAAAGTTAAAAATATATTTTACAACACCCTAATCAATCTGCGATTTTGCAAAAAGCAACACAGTAGAATAAGTTATCGTTGGAGATTTTATCACCCTAATACAATCTTTTACAGCTTAGTGTTTTGAGAGAGTTTTTGAGCAGTTCTAACACCAAAATTAAATTAAATATGAAACGAAATGTAATACGATACCATGCCACAAACAAAGACAAATAACAAAGAAAATGGTGATAGGGTTACAATTTTGATACAGGAAATTTAAATGTTTTTTCATAAGAATCCTAAACCTAGAGGTCGATTAAACGCATATTATAGCTATAAAATACCTAACGTCTTGAACTCATTATAATATGGACTTTCAACTCTTTGCTTAGTTACCTGTATATTATATAACTACAATGACAATGATTTCTATTTACTTACCGTACAGCCTTATCGAACCTTCGGTTTCTCCTAGGGAATTCTTTGATATGCATCTATAATTACCGAAATCTTTCTGCTGTAAGTGTCGAAGAGTTAGTGTCATATCAGCCCTGTGAAATGATAATAAAATAAAAAATAAATATTATTATTTAAAAAATACAGGACTTCCAGATTCGGACTGAAAGACCTTCCTTTAATGTCAGCGTTTAAAGCACTGTAAATAAAAGTACCGATAAGTTCGAAAGGAAAAGTCCTCGACATAGGTGTCGATTTTTAATCAAAGCAGAAAATATCATTCATGAGATGACGTCATTATCGAATGCTTTAATTTAGACTCAAACGTAGAATACAAATTTTTATATTGTTCAAAAAATCACCTTCTTGGTTGTAAATGGAGCAGAAGGCCATGAATGTTCTAGATGACTTGCAATGCTTATTTAAAAGAATGTTCATATACATATACATATACCGTAATGTCATATTTGGATTATGGAAAGTACTACTCTGAATCCAATGCCAAATTATTTTAAGCGAGTTATCTAGATTTACAAGCACTATGGGATTGGATTGGAACACTGCCAATATGGTAAAAATTAAATAATAGTATCAAAGCCAATTGTTTCTGAAGCGTTTCAATATTATGTGCAATATCAGAAGTACGACAGTAGAATAACAAACAAAAATCCATTATAAAATAATTTTACATTATAATCAATTATGAAGCCAGTTAATGCTTGAGCATAATATACTCGTATTATATATAAGGATAATGCTTGCGCATAATATACTAACTCTATTATAATGTAAAATTATTGTCGAGTATATTTAAAGTATTATTCTACTAATTTATTTGTTATTCTACTATTATTAATATATTTTATTTGTTATTCTTATAACATTGATGTTATTAAATTTTACTTACGTCTCTTTATTTGTTAGTAAACAGTAATTTAGATGAGGTACAAATTTTAAACAAACCTAACTAAGTTAAACCTCAGCAAAATAAGGCTTACATTGCAGTAATTTTGCTGATTATGTTGTCTGCTACTGTCAGGGGGTGATTTATATTTTTTAGATATACATTATTTTAAGAACTGTTCTTAATTTATATAATACTAGCTATACCCTGCGCGCGTTGCTACGCCAAATCGGTCGCATTCGAAATTCAAATTCGCCGCTTTAAAATTCATTCGACTATAAAAAAAAAGAACTCACTCCTGTCTTCGCGGTCGCATTCGAAATTCAAATTCGCCGCTTTAAAATTCATTCGACTATAAAAAAAAGAAGAACTCACTCCTGTCTTCGCGGTCGCATTCGAAATTTAAATTCGCCGCTTTTAAAAAAAGAAGATTTTTGGTTTTATTGAGGACACCAAAATTTTTCCTTTGGTCCGATCGGCACCAAATTTCATAGGAACAATCTCCAAACTAATCTAAAGTTTCCTTCAAAATTTCATCAAAATCGGTTGAGCGGTTTATTAGTCCATAGTGGACTTACAGACAAACATTCATTTTTATACATATAGATGAATGTAAAAGAAAGACAATAACGAAGAGAATAGAAATTCTCAATATGGGCATATGTAATATTTTAACCTAATACATACATATACAATATTTTGATGATGATGGTTATACAATGCCGGAAATCAAAGATTATTTGCGCGGCTAGTGGTTTCTAGGACCTTTACTGCATTTTAACTATCGTAACTCCAGAGTGAAATTACTGTATCAATAGGTAATTCGTGTGAATGCTAAAATATGTTGATTTTAAGCCACTTGATGTTGATGTTGGATTTATGTTGATGTTGATGTTGATATTGGTTTTATGCCACTTTGCAAAAAAACTAATTAATTCCCCGCCGTAAGAATCTCTTCTTTCTTAATCTAAAATAGCGTATAACCGCGAAAATTCTTAGTTTATGTGGGTTAAATTAAATAACTACTACAAAATATTACGAAACAAATCACTCACCTGTAAGCATTTTCATCGGTCTTTATTAAATGCTTCTTGGTAGGCAATACCATGATGTTGTCGAAGACCCAGTAGCTGATGGCTCTAGGGTGTGCTTCTGTGTGGCAATGTATGGATACATCGGTACCCGCAGGAGCCCCAACGAGCTGGTTTGGTACCCATATCATAGGAGCAACTGAAAAAGGAACTGCCTTTAGAAAATGTTTTCTATGCTAATCGCCGAATGCGAATACGCGAAACGGGATACAATGAGCGTTGAAAAAATGGGCGAATTTCAACTCTATAATCTGTGTAGCAACACCGGCAGTATGCCAGCTAACGACGACTGCTAGCATGTCAATCAGGCGCTGGACAAATATATTTGAAACAACGCTGAAACGTCGGTTGCCACCTTTACGCTGTAAAATGTATTTTTTAATACTTTATTTGACACAAATAAACCAAATCGAATTATATATAGTTTCAATTTTCAGGAAATCTTAGGAAACCATGATTACTTATCTATTTTTTAACGATAGGTTAGTCAATTCAAACTGCTATCACTGAACGGCGTACGCTGATATCCATTTCGATCGCCTTCATTGGTATTTTGCTTGGTCCATTGATTATACATGTAAGTACATTGCTCGATGACATAGTACGATTTAGCAACCCTTATACGTCAGCGACATGCAGGTGGCACTGATAGCATTATCCGGCGATACTACTGGAAATTTATTTGGTCAGCTATAATAACAATGAAAATGAATTATTTTTTTATAAATCACTTATTGATTATAAATACAATGATTCGAATTATAATTACTAAATATCGTGAATAAAGTGCAAATATGCAGTCTGGATTGACTCGCGGTTGGCGCAGGACGCGTCCCGAATGTACTCGATCGCCGTTTGCGTATCGGTCTAATTACCATGGAAAGCAAAGTTTTGATAATCTTAAGAACCGCATGAATAATGTGGAAAGCGTAGTTTCGTATCAAAGAATATTAGTGAAGCAGCAAAGCGGCAATGGGAGTAAGGGGAGAACGAAACAACATCTTATCCGGCCCAATTGTCATCCTCACCTGCTCGCGCTAGTGGTTCTCTTCAGAAAAGCTGGCGGCGGCGACCTAGGAGTCGCCGCGGTGTTCCCTGCTAGACAACAAACAAAGGAATAACGACCGAGCTTAGGCGGTGTAACTTCCAGTAGGGAAACTATCTGGAAGATGCTCCAGTGGCCTAGAGAGCCAAATACTCTGTTGAAGAAGTTCTGGTGCAGAAGGCAAGAGGAAACCACTGTACTATTTCCCCTAGTACTCAGATTCAAATGGATTAAAAAGAAGTATGCAAAGTTGAAGGCCAACCTTCATTAGTTGAAGAGGCACTCAAAGAAGAAGATTGATCATAAAACCCAGTAATTTAGGCAATGATATTGATTAAATTATTGAATGGTTAGTGCAATGTATCATATTATATAGGCTGATTACATCACAGACATAATACATTTAATTCTATCTATTTGTCTATCTGAACATTAAAAATGTAATTATTACGTATTGAAATCTGTACACCAAATTACAAATTATTATCTTTATGTAAATGATATATAGTTTTGTAATATGAATCTTTTTACTGACATTGTAATAAAATGATATCACTGGTCTAGGAATTTGAAATAATCGCTTCTGTTTCCTTTACATATTTTTGAAGTTTAGATCTTTAGTAAAATGTCCTCAAAAGGATTTTTAAAAATTCGAATTATTTTCGGAGTTACAGCGAGTTTTGTGACGTGGCAAATAAACCGATCGTGCCGGAACGAAACGATCAATAAACCCTCATACTATAATGTAATCCCCGACTTCGTGTTTATGAAGCTAGAAAAGCTCGCTTTGCTGTAACAAATTCAGATAATGTTAATTTTGAAGTAGAACCAAATGTGACAACTAAGGTATCTGAGTTACGCTCCCGAAATTTTGTCTCAAACTTTAAACGTATTTTTCTGGAAACTACTTTTTTCGACCTAGTTAACATGATATTTCAAGTTCTGCTTAAACGATTTATTTGAAATTTTGTGAAAATCATCTTTGCTCTTCAATTATTATCCTCTATATCTAGGATCATGGATATTGAAAAAAAAATATACGTGTGGCACTCGTGGACTGCCGCGGTAAAGCTATTGCATAGAATTTTTAACAACTTATGCAATTATAATTATTTATTTATTTTATTTTTTCTGATATCAGATAACTGCGCTCTATCGGAAAACGTTGAAATTATTCTGAATCATTTGCGGCTGCGAAAGCAAATGATTCGGTCTTCCGATAGAGCATCGCGCACGAAACCGGATTATTCGAAAAAAATCGTAGATAAAAAGATAGATAATTAAATTATAAAATGGTGCAGGTTTCATAATAATACGACAGATAGTATTTGCGTAGTAGTCCGTTTTGTGTTCGGTTAGACCTAATTTCACAAATTAATTACACTATGTAATATAAACAAAATCTAAAATATTCAAAGCTAAGAATATTAGGAAAATGTTCTTGTTTAACATATATTTTTTTCGAATCGTAAGCAGTACTCGTTTAGACGTAATTATCAGTTTCATTAATTTTCGTTAGGAAATTTCTTCATTCGGTCGCCGCGCTGGCCTAGGCCCGCGATGAAAGCTATGCAATAGCTTAAAAAATGGAAAAATAAAAAACAGTAGCAAAAAATATATTTTTCTTACGTTTGTCGCGAGGGTTTCCGTCGTAGAATGAAACTCGCGATCGTTATTCAAATTGCAGTATGTTGTTTAATTCCAAAGTCGTGTACAAAGTGAATGATTACGCAAATCAAATCAAATATCTGTCGACGGGCCTTGCTAGAGGCCCGTGACATCTTCCACTAGGCATTTTGCCTTTTCGTGGGGTTTCACGTGAGCCGGGCCCATTGGCCCGGCTTTCTGGAATGGCGTCACAGGGCTTTGTGCCCTGTGGCAAGACTCATTGTTATGTGCTTAGGCACCTTATCGTGAAGGATTGTGACGGGAGTTGGTAATGACATATTTTGTGGCAAGGCTGCTGTGCTGCGATACCCGCGCTGGTGGTCCGCTAATCAAGCAGACTGCGCGGGTACGGCTTCCGGACATCTGGTGGTCTGGTGTGCAGAGGAGCGAGCTGGCGGATGTGCTCGTGAGGCGAGGTGTCGGCCCTGCGGTACATAGCGCGCGCGAGGCGCTTTACGTGTTCCTCCACGGACTCTGTTTCGCTAAAATCGCGTTCCAGAGTCGCATTTCGGACGTACCAAGGGGCTCCCGACACTTTTCTTAGCCCCACGTTCAGCACTCGCTGGATGTTACTCCGCTGCGATGCCGAGATGAGGTGGTACCAGGCCGGTGCCGCGTACGTGAGTTTCGTCCTCACGTACATCTTCAGCATCAGCAGACGTGTCTTCGCCGGGATCGCGGCCGAACGGAGAACGGGCAGCAGCGCGTAGAAGGCGGATTTCGAAGCGGCAATTGTTGCTTTCGCGTGGTGCACAAAGTTAAGGCGACGGTCGATATGCACCCCGAGGTACTTGACCGTGTTCTTCCACGGTACCGGGGTGCCGCCGAGTTTCACCGGCTCCGGGTAAACTTTGAGTGAGCCGGTGATGATCGCTTCGGACTTAGCCGCGTTAACGACAATCCGCCATTTCCTTAGCCATTCTGGCATAAGGTCTAGTTGCTGCTGCAGTTTCTTGGCCGCGACCTTGATGTTGATTGAAGTTGCCATATACATAGCGTCATCCGCGAATAGCGCCAGCTCCGCGCCGGCGCTGAGCGGTATGTCATTTGTGTAGACACCGTATAGCGCCGGCGATAAGCAGCTTCCCTGCGGGACTCCCGCCGCGATGGGACGAATTGTGGACTGCTCGCCCTCCACCGCGACGAAGAACCCTCTTCCGGAGAGGAAGGAAGCCACCACGTTACGGAGCAGGCGCGGTGCCGTGGTCTGTGTTGCCAGCTTGTAGCGGAGGCCCTCGTGCCAGACTCGGTCGAACGCCTTTTCGACGTCCAGGAAGACGGCTGCCGTATGCTGGTGCTTATTGTAGGATTCCGTCAGGCGATGTACTACCCGCGTGAGTTGCAGGGTAGTCGAGTGGCCCGTACGGAATCCATACTGCTCGTTGCGCGGGGCGAGGTGCGGCGTTAGTCGCGCCAGCACGCATCGCTCGAAGACCTTCGCGAGGGTAGGCAGCAGCGAGATCGGGCGGTAGTTGCCCGGCTGCCGCAGGTCTTTGTGAGGTTTCGGCAGCATTATCACCTTAGCCGTCTTCCACTTCTCTGGAAAATGACCGAGTCTGATGCAGGAGTTTAGCAGCCCTGCGAGGGCCGGCAGCTGGCGACGCGGAAGCCTCTTCAGCGCGCCGCTACTGATGCCGTCGGGGCCGGGTGCCTTCTTCAGCTTGAGTTGCTGGATTCGACGCTGGAATGATTACGCTTAAATCCTATCGCCTATATATACTAGTCGCCGGGCGGCGATCGCCCCGTCTCACTCTTGTCTCCGCTGTCTCCTTCACTCGGGTCGACCGCCCGATATACACCGGCGGGGGGCACCGTACTTCAGTCGTCCGCCGTTGGCCCCCGCGAGCTGACGTCCCGTGGGCGGCGCTTGAGCTGCAATTGTGTCGTGTTTCGCACATTAGATTTTCGCACGTTTACCGCTTTTGGACGCCACCGGCGATCCCTCCCCCGACCTACTTTGCATTAAGTAGCCACCGGAAGTAAGGCTCCCGTCCGGAAAGTCGCTGGAAGCGGTCGTGTGAGCGCGCTAGTTTTTCGTGTTTTGAGTTCGTACTGCGTCGCGGCGCCCTCAGTTGAAACCTTCCCCTTCACCACCAGTCTCCGGACTGCCGTGGCACAAGATGAAAAGCTCTCTGCTGAGAAGTCGCTGCGATGTGGTTTTCGTTGTTTGTGGTGACGTTTTGCGTGCGAAACACGGCGGTTAGATTCGCGACGGTTTGTACTTTCTCTCTCATTTATCTCGATGTTTGCCTTTAGCTTCTCGTTGACGGCTTGATTGTGATGATTAAAATAAACGCCTCGTTGGAGGCACTTAAGACGTGTGTTGATTATTGGGCGTTCGGGGTAGGTAATCCTAGTGATGGCATTGCACATCGCCATCTCCTTAATTCCGGTGTCGCCATTGCACCTCGGTGACACCACCTTCCTGCCGCTTTCGGGTGGAGTCTTCTTCCGGTCCTTTCCTTTTATGACATTTTGAGTAGGTGGGTTCTGTGTGTATTGTTGCTCCGCGACACGTTCTTACTAATCAAGATTATTTGTTTTTCTTTAATTCATAACACTAAAAGGGTTGGAAACATGTCAACTAGGACGCATCTTTTTTAGCCCCCACTTTACTAGCCTTTAACTCTTTGAATTCTTGTTTTTTTTTTGGTGATTTTTTTTTGTATACTTGAAACGTCAATGAAAATTTTGTAAAAGAAATGGATTGTAAAAATGATTTTTTATCCTACTCAGAAAAACGCCTAAAATTTAGGCCTCTAGGTCAGAATACCCCCATTATGTAAATATATCAAGAACTATGATTTAAAAAAATCGTTTATCATGACATTATTATTTTACTTCGAGTTAGGATACCGTATAGATGTGTTTATAGCACCATTTATAGTGCACCGCCATACTGCCGTATCACGAAACCCAACATATTGAATATTACAGAAGATTAATCAGTTTTCGAAACTATGCATGCCATCTACTCGTGACGTTTCGTAGCAAAATCCTAGCTGCTAAATCGAAGTACAGCATTGAGCAAACTAATAAGCTGTATAATCAATGGTATTACTTTCCACTAATATCAGAAGTGCTCTAATTTACAAATGCCCCATAGAAGTAGTAACCTAACAGTAACTGTTAAAATATTAAACCTTTGCAAGTAGTGAGTTATAAATCCGGTACTTGTTCGGAAACATTGTATGTTTAAGTCGGGCGTCGCGAAGCGAAACGTAGCAGAAGCAGAAGTTGCCCCACTAAAGCTAGCAGAAACAGTTAAAAAAGTTTAAGAGACTCACATTCGACGTCGAGAATTATTCGCTTTGAGACCGATGGAGGAACTCCGTTCGTAGCTATGCAGAGGTAGGCGCCCATTTCCACTCGGCTGACTCTCGACAGGTTGAGTTGATCGCCTTCATACACTGTCACTGTGCGAGTTATGAACAATATTATTTTTAATATCCCCTTGTTTTTTTATTTAATTTAATTTCATTTATTTATCAAAACTTATAACTACTACAAAATAACGTTTTTGAAGTTTGCTCCTTAAGAATTGGTTTTATTTATAGCTCCTGGTATGAGAATTTGATGGATAGTAAAATCGAACGTTAAATGTTAACAAAAATCGTTACGTTTAATGTCAGTAAAGTTAGAATATTAAAAAGAATGCAACAATACCTAACAGGAGACCTTAACTTCGATGTTAAAGATTAATAAAGACTCTTGAATGAATCAAAAATCAAAATCATCAAAATATATTACTATATATGTATAATATGCAAATTTACGGCTATATTGTATTGTATTTTATTTTATTTTATTTTATTTTATTCTGGAACCAAACAGAACTACATACGATGCAATAAAAGAGTATTTAAAAGAAACAAAAATCCATTCATGTGATTCCAAATATTAAGTATACAAAATAAACGCATTATAATTTTATATTGTTTTCGCTTGGGAATGGGGGGAGTCAGGATAGGAAGTGAGGTGAAAGGAACAGACAAAATAGATAAAAAAATATTATGTATGTATATAAATATATTTATATTTAATTTTAGGTATGATATGTAGGTATTATGATGAATATACTCGAGATAAAATTATATCCATGAACTTAATTAAATGAAATATAATATGTATACATGTTTTGTGATCATCTAGATAGATTCTAGTTTTTTTATATTGTATTACATTCATAATTAACCTCTATATTATATAAAAAAATAACATCGCAATTTGTCATTTTAATTTCTTTTATAAATTGTTATCAAGGCCCTTTTGCAGATGTAAATATGTATGTATTATCATTTTAATATTTTTTTTATAAAATAATGTATGTAAGTAATATTTCTAATAATATTATATTAAAATAATATATACATTCATATAAAGTACATGCGATTATCGTATAGATACGATAATACTATATACTCTGTATACTCTTACCTAAATACTCTTTACTATAGAGTATACTATATACCAGTATACTCTTTACTATAGAGTGTATGCACTATCGACCTTCAAAGACACAATAAAAGTAAATTTACGTTCAACAATGAGACCTAACACACATTTCAAAGAAGTAACCAAAAATTTGTCTGAGGTTGATTTTTGAAGATTTTACTTTCCTGTTAAGGAAAGTATTGTGGACGCACTTCTGTGTGTTTGTCTGAGTGTATTTTACGACAAGAGCGCCGAAACGCTTCATCCGATTGAGCTGAAATTTGGCATGCAGGCATCATTTGGTAATGGCATGAGCTGATAAGATTGTGGTTGAAATCCGTCCACCCAGGGTTCGCTCCCGACGAGGGACCTCCTCAACGGTCAACAGCAGAGACTCAAAATGTTGTATACGCATTCAATTGCGATAGCCCCTTCCATGTTTCACTATGACATGGCTGATGTACCCTGGGTTGGCTCCCGACGAGGGAACTCCTCAACGGTCAACAGCAGACACAAAATTCGAAAAGTCGAAAAAGTCGGAAAAGTCTGAAAAGTCTGAAAAGTCGGAATAGTCGAAAGAGTCGAAAAAGTCGAAGTCGATTTCGATTTTCGAGGGTTAAAGGGTGGTGCTAGGTTGGGGGTAGGGGGGTTGTGGTAGGATTTATGATATTAATATTCAGATGAATTAAGTTCCTGGCTACTTGACAGGAAAGTTTTGGGTGACATAATAGATTTTTTTTCAAGGTGAATGAAGGTAAACACATGGTTCATGATTTAAATCAACCAAAAAAAATTAGATACATAGATCTATGTATGTATTATTCTAGTATGCAAGAATATTTATGAATATTTGAACCAAAATACCTTCTGTTTTATTTGGTCTCTTCAAGATTTTAAATTTTAGAATAAAGTAACTACCTTAGTTCTTGTAATTATTAAATTTAAATTGCCACTGCAGTAAGGTTTAAAAAAATTAAAATAGGAACCTAAGAACGGATATAATATTATGCCCTTTCGGCAGGCAATATAAAATTTCTGTTGGTACCACGTCGATACTATTCTATATGCTATTCCTAGTAAGGTGGTAAACCATAAACTATCATATCAGAATCTCTTTCCGAATTAGGAAATAAACTGTAAAAATGTTTAATTAATTATGAATTATTAGGCTAAGAGAATGTTTTTGTAATTAAATGTTTTTTTATGGGCCTAAATATATAAATAAAAAATAAATGAATTGGCCAGCTTTCAAGTCAACACATACTGGCCATACATTAGTCGTAGTAAGACAGATACATAAAGTAAGACAGATATCAAATTAGCAGATTGCAATCTGAGAGAATCACAGTTCAGTCGCGTGTTGGAGCTGACAAGCACATTTTTTTTAATTTCTGACTTTACCCCGCTTGATATAACTAAGGAAATTACTAATTTATTTATTTATTTATTTCATTAGAAAAAATATAGCGTTGTTTTAAACAATTTTACGTATGTGATTGTAAGAATAATGTAAAACTGTTTACTCGTTTTCAACATTTTGCAATAAATATGTAACAATTTTAAGTTAATTTAATTAATATAAGCTATCTAAAAGTAAAAGATCAGGAGGAGAAGGTATTGAAGGGAGATGTGCCGTATTTATGTACATATACATACATATATATAAATGAATAAATACACACATGAATAAATTGACAAAAAAATACTATGGGTGCATTTCCTCTGGTTCTATATAATTATGTTATATAAGCAGATTGATTAAAGGAATTTATATCTATTTGTGGAAACCTAGTATTATATAAGGTTATAAGGCGATACATAAATGTATTATGTGGATAATTCCTATTTGCGCGTTGCAATTCTAATGTGTGAGGAACTCTAAGGGGTCCGGCTCACTGGTTCGACGCAACGAACGCAACGCATTATGACATCTGCCCCTTGTATTTGTGTCTGCTTTCATCTAAATTCAAGGGCTAGAAGTCATCATGCTTTGAGTACCTTGCATAAGTAGGCCGAGTGTCGAATCCCTAATCGTTCTATGTGTATTAAAGATCGGAGAAGTCACAAGTTTTCCACGTGGTATAGGCTGTCTTCAGGATTTTATAGAGGAAAACTGAGATTATATAGAGGCTGCGTCGCACGGCTGCGGAGGACAGCCTAGAGCCAGTGAAGATGGATTGGATTTATTACGTAACTTACATTACAACTAGAACAACATAAAATTAATAATAAATTTAAAAAAATATATACAGTATTAAAAGAGAAAACAAGTTATTAAATATTCTAATATAGGTCTGGTAAACTTTGTAAACTTGAAGTTTTGTGATACTATAATTATGATAAATTTTTGGTACCTCTTGACATTTCTGTCCCGTTTTTATCGTAACGTCACCGTGTCACCAATCTCGTCAATCTAGGATTAGGTAAGTCAGTATAATAAAGATTTTTAGTAAGACGTGTTAATTTTGGGGACAGCTTGTTGGTTGCGTTGGTTTGTGTCGTGATACCATAGATGTAGTTGTTAAACCAAGACGGTAACATCTAAAGATTGAGAGCCGAGCATTCCCACCGGGAACAAAGTAGCTCGTAATGGACTGAAGTCCATTGTGAATCGAATAAACAGTGCAATAACTGATTGCGGTGGTGCTTTTCCCAGGAAAGTTGTTAACAAAGAAGCCGCCGCGTCGTAGGCGATCGACGAGTAGCCAACTTTACACAGCCTTCCAACTTTCACGTCGGGAGTTTCGTATAGCGTCAGTTGCTTAAGCTGGCACTTCATAATCTGGAGCAATATTACCAACGGCTTTACAACGCCTACACCTTTAGTACCCATAATAACAGCCAAGGCGGTGTAGCGTGTTACATTTCTTCGTGCCGAAAGTATACATAAATCGAAGTATTTCAGATTTGAATTAGGTGCTACTTAGAGCATAAATTTATGAATAGGATAAATAATGACCATTACAAAAATCCGCGTATTTGAAAATTTTTATATAACGCAAAATGTCCTGTACTTTATTATATTAATATAGTACTTTAAAACACGGCATAGTGGTTAGGTCGCCTGATCCTACATTGTAAGGTTCCGGGTTCGATTCCCGGACGGGTCACCATTTTCCGTTGGTATACAATTAACGGAATTGCATTTTAAATTCTGTCGATCAAATGCAATAACAAGACACACACTTACACTAATGTTACACGCACTCATACATATAAACACTTCATAGTAGGGTTGGTCGTAAGAGATTGTCGTATGACAATAAACCCGCTCATTGTGTAATTTCACAATAAAGAGTATAATAGCCTACTTAACAATAAAAAGAAAATTTTATATAAATCTTACTTTCGCTCCGAACTAAGAAAATATATTTTGTAAAACAGCCGAAACAGTTTTGAAGTATACGAAAAGTAGTGTTTATGAATCAGCAATTTTTTAATTTTTTATTTTTTATTTATGTACTTATGATTAGGTATACAGTTCATTGGTCATGTAATCTTATAATAATTATATAAATTATTTAATAAATAATATAGGGAGGTTTAACACATCTTACATGACCTTTACTGCTAATAGCACATCTAACTAGGCGATAATTTGGCCCGTCTCTAGATGTGCATATTTATGAAATTAAGTGTTTTTTTTTTCAAAATAAATTATTTGGACCCACCACCTGTATATACACATAAATATACCAATTTTATAAAATATATAGCTATGTAATAAATATATACATTTATAGTTGAAATTTAATAAAATTTAATTAAGAAAAATAGATAAGTGATACTAAATAAATTGTCGTGCGTTGCAAAGAAGTTGATCACATTTTACATATCCCTTGTTAAGTAGCCATCTATTAAGGTTTGCTTTAAATATTTTTATGTTAGGATAAATTTTCATGTCTTCACTAAGGGAATTATACAATTTTGGGGCTATGTAGAATATGTATATGTCTCTGGGCAAATGTTGTCCTGACTGACGGAATTATATAATTCATACTTGCGGACATTCTTGTGTTCAGATTGTTTTGAGTTCGGGCATGGTCATCTCTAGATTTGTAGAATGCAAGAAGCGCTTGCTTAATGAATAACTGTTTAGCTGATAGCACATGGGATTGGATTAGCATATTAGAAGGTGCTACATAATAAATTGTGTATTTTATTCTATAATACAATTGTTTATTTATACTATAAAGCTATTAAAAATAGATTAAATTTATGATGGTTTGCTATCCACGTACATTCGAAGTCCCTCGCGTCTGTACTAGGAATACCCAAAATCAATTATATACCGCTTAGTATGATACGACCAAATCTGGTTCTGAAACAATTATCCGTTGAGTATGATACGACCAGATCTGGTTCCGCGTTTTTTTCACTTCTTTGACGTTCTCATATTTATTCAAAATTATCTAATTGTTTTACAAAATGATATTTCAATATTCTATATTCGAAATTTGTTATTGCAGTTGTTCTTTTTATGATTGGTGTAGTAGTTTCGTAGTTATAGTACTTTAAGGTCGATGTCGCCGAAAATCCTGCAAAAGAGACAGATGCATCCATGAAAATACCCATTTACTCCAAGGGTTGATGTCAACTGAAAATAATTAATTCCAGAATATCCAATTATTTAACATAATGGATAATAAACCTAAATATATGCATACAATTAATCGAAAATGCGTCATAGACATTTCACACTGGATACTTATCTTTTAGAGACCATTTGGTTTTCATTTTTTATTTTATTTTTGACATTTTAATTTACATTTAATATTGTTTTAATTTTAACATTTTTATTTTAATAATAATGTATTAGTTAATTTTGCTCTATGATTAATAACCTTGTTTTATTAGTTTTTTTTTGACTTATCTGTAAGATCATTAGTCCCTTTTATTCTACAGATTTATTTTTATAAAAAAAAGGATAATTTTCATATTTTTTGTACTGCACATTAATTTATAAAATCTATCAACTTCTTTGCAACTTCTTTGCAACGCACGACAATTTATTTAGTATCACTTATCTATTTTTCTTAATTAAATTTTATTAAATTTCAACTATAAATTTCCTTCCTTTTCTTCATCCCAACCCCTACAGTAAGCACTATGCGTATTGGAGACTTAACCCATTGAAACTGTTTGTGAAAATATGTTATCAGCCCGAAATATTGTATTTAATGAATTTGTAATATTTTTTGTAGAGCTATATATTTTCCTCATTTAATAAATAGAAAGATATATAATAAACGAATATAATAAACTTAAGTTTTGGAATTCATTTAATATTTTAAAGGTATATAAAAGTAGACTTCTTGTATTATTAAGGAAAATACATAAATAATAACACCCAGATGCATGAGAGTAACCTGGATATTAAACTAATAAATAACTTATGAATGAATAACTATCTAATACAATAAAATGATAGAAGTGTTTTCCTTACATTTTCTCCTCTTTTCCATCGTGATTGTTTGACCGTCTTCTCGCCTCCACATAATCTTGGGCGTTGGAAATCCATCAGCTTTACATATCAAAGTAATATTTTGGTTCTCCCGTACCGCAACTGTCGACTGTGTACTCTTTTCGTCGAGTATATTTGGTGGTACTACAAAGGAATGAAAGGATAATTTGTATTTATACTAATATTTTACGTAACCGCTTGTGATGACGTAATTTGGAACTAATTTAAGATTATTAATATTCTTACCGACGACTTGTAGGTATCCAACTTGGCTGATCATGGGGTTGGTGTTGACCTGGCACATGTAGTAACCTCTGTCCTCTTCCTGGACCTGGCTTACGTGGAGGAGCCAGGTCATGGCATTATCGTGGGAGATGCTAAACCTCGAGAGTCGGGTTATGACGTGCCGATGAATAGTCAGGATCATCTGACGGTCTATGTGAATCCATGCGACCTGGGGATACAAAAATATACTTTTTACGAAACTTAGGTGATTAACCCTCAACTAGTTTTGTCAAAAAATATATGTAACCAATAATTTTTAATTATCTTAAAATGAAAATTTTATTATTAAATCGGCTTTACGAATCTTATATATTGTCGATATATCTGATCACGTAAGCCCTTAATGACCTAAACTTAAAAAATACCAATTATTGAGTAAAATATTATGTGAAATAGTTTTTAAAAAATACGCATTTTTTAAATGTTTTTTTTAATTTTTAATTAAATTCTTATACATTTTATTATATTATAAATAAGATAAAAACGAATTTACCGCGTGAAGTTCGTAACATCCCTCATTTCAGCGATGTTTCAACTGCCGTTATCCAGGTTAGGCTACCTTATTTTTACTCCAGTCTACCCTGGACAACAGCGGTTGAAACATCACCGAAACGTAGGGTGCTATAAACTACAAATTATAGTGGGTCCCAGGATTACACTATATACTAGTTAAGGGTTAATTTGGAATTTATAATCGGCCATCAATGCCTCCGACAACGTCAACACAATCGGTCATCATAATTTCCTTATCTGACTATATGACCGGCCAATTCCATTGCAATTAGTGAGTTAGTCAATATACTTAACCATTATGTGAATTGGCCACTGCTTCCGCCTGTTTCCCTGCCTTTGTTGATTATGCTTTCATATGTCTTTAATCAACTGAATGTTTAACCTGCTGTTATCATGTCTTCACTCATCGCTACATAGCCATTAGCGTAACTTGCTTTTTTGCTATTAATTCTCTTTGAATGTTCACCAAGTTCAGGCGTCGATTACGATTTATTATGGATACATATGTTACGGGCAAAAGGTGATGCGATAGCAACTCGGAAAGTGCATTGGAATACAACAAAAATCTCTTTAATAATGTTTAAAAGCGCAGAATGTGCAGAATGTCGGGTTCAACTATGTATGGCTTATCACGATTTATCAAGGTCATTGTATTATTAGGTCATTGTAGATCAGTGGCGGTTCCTTTAGACAAGCCAAAAAGCCCGGTTTGCCTTATCTCTTAAAAATTTCTGCGAATTTGCGAGAGCTATTGCTATCTAGCGGGCACAGATCGTTCCACGCGATCAAACAGCTTATCGTCACAGCGACAATTCGCTGCAATTAAATAATATCAAGTTGAGTTTAGCTAGTCATTTCGCTCGCACACATGGGCTTGCAACGGGGCTTTCAAAATCAGTGGTCCTCTCATTCTAACCTGTGGCAAATTACGCAAAATACTATATGTATCTATACGGCTTTTTTATTGACGAATAAACTAGGCTTGCGTTATGGAAGTAGAATGCTAGCGTGTTCCGTATATATTTCCGTTCGTTTTGAACAAGTGAGAGAACAGATTTTTTATTGCATAATTGAATGAAAAAAAATATTTTTTGATTTTATTTAAACAATGGAGGAAATTTTCCTATTTTGTGAGTCCTGTCTCAACTTGATTTTATTTATTTATTTAATTATTTATTACAACTTGGTAGAGAGTTAACAGTGAGATCGTACAGAAATGATTTGTAACTATTTATATAAGCAATAAGAAAATGAACACAACCCATACGATCATTCTAGACGAATGCCCAACTAGACCGAACAGCCTGTATCTTGGCATACGAAATATATAGCCTTTGTTTTTGAGTACTGACGTTTGAGTAGTACTGACTAATAGACTACTTTCAATACTCGCTCAAGCAAATAAAATGGCATTTCTTAACCCTTCAGGCCTCGGCCCCTCAGCCTATTGACAAGTTGATGTCCCAAAAAATTTCAGTAAAAAAATTGAATTATGCCACCAAAACATTAATTACTGCCACACCACTGTATCCATAATTAAAATAAAACATATTAACATAATAAAATATAATAAATAAAATTAAAATAAAATTAAAACGGGGCCGTCACGCTGAATCGTGTTTTGGCCGATATCGGCCAATCGGAGCTCTAGGGGTTAAAGCCACCGCAGGTATGCGACTCCTGATAGTTGAATCTATGACAAAAGGAGTAAGTTTCAAACTGAGATTGAAGAGTAACGAGGTACCACTTTTTTACTATAAAAAGCGTAAAAACACAAAAAAGTTACATTCAAGGCTTGCTACATTCCCCAACCCAGGGCACGTCACTGTTGTAGATAAAAAAGAGCAGCGACGTTAGGTTCTTCGTTACACAACGAAATTATAGCAGTACCTTATTCACAAGAATATTTCAAATATAAAAGAGGCAAATGATCTTAAAAGCAATCTTAAAGATACCTCCTACCAGCAAGGTCTAATAGACCTCGCCCGCACCTTGAATTAGTTCTGCTCGAGGTTTAAAAGACCTCGTGACGCTTCTCGAGCGAGATTCAAATTTTAACTGCCGCAGGGAATGTGTTAAAAAAAAAGAGTCGGTTATTTTTGTAAAAAAATTGTATTGTATTATAAATCATACAACTATTCGATGATTTAAAGCAAAGGTAAATATTAATATTCTTTATACTACCCCAGTGTGCATTGCAACGAAAATCGTAAATCCATTGAACACACTCTGTAAACCAGTGGTTTTCAACCAGTGTGCCGCGGGCGCATCGGTGTGCGGCGAGTGCCCTTAGGTGTGCTGCGCAAAGTCTGCTGTCTTTGGACAAAATGAGAGATTTGCTGAAAATTTAACCCTGTCGGAACAACATTCAACAGGGTACACATTCCATGTTTTTGAACCCTGCATTAAGAAATGTCGACGCTGCAGCACTTTCTATGATATGTAGATGATTCATTCATTCGTGATTCATTCGTGTAAATGGAAAAAAGGTTGTCAGTTACTTTCCTATTTTTGACGTCAGAGATTTCGACTGGGTAAAAGACCTTTTCACTATTTCTCTCAGCAGTTTGGTTGGTTTCAATTTGCAGAATATTTAATAATTTTTTTAAAAAAAATTATTATTAAAAACATACAGCTGTTACAATAAATTTGTTACAAAATTATTAAGTTAAAAAAATAAAGCTAATTACATGTTTCCACTTAAACATTCATAATTTAAACACAACAATATATTTTTTTAGAAGAATTAACACACATAGGGAGAGGTGGGAACTGGGAAGAAAGGAGTCATAATAAGTAAATAAAATTTTATGTAAATACACGTTCCATAATATAGTCATACATATTATTTAAAGATATTCTTGAATAAATATTTTTTATAATATAAGATATAATAAAAGATTTACGCGCTAAAAAATAAACGCACTTTGCAACTAAAATAAAAGGAGCAACATTTTAAACAGTTCTGGATATACGATTATATTTCTCTGGAATACCCAGAGTTAAATAATATAGGTATTTTACCGTGTTCAATCTCTTATCTGCGCGAATAGGAATTCTCAGCACTGACAAATATAAAAGCGTCAAACGCGAACGACTTCTATCCATCGAAGATAAAATGAAAGTATGTCTGTAGGCAGTTCGCCGAAAAATAAATAACTAACTAACTAAATCTCACACTGCGTTCACTAAATATTTCAAATAAATGCATAAACAATTAGTCACCTTCTATTTTATACAATCAACTTTTACCCACATTTAGGTGTTCTATGTAGTTGTGCCCATGACTCTTCTATGTGCCCACGAATGAAAATAGTGTGCCGTGAAATTACGGAAAAAGAAAATGTTTCTTAGTGAAAAAAAAGGTTGAAAGCCTCTGCCTCGACCCATGAGCTTCGGAAAAAGTTACATGACTCGTCTCGTCTGTCAACTGCACACATATAAGCCTCGGAAATTCGCTATGTACTCACCTCCGTGAGAAGTTTCTTACTGCCACGTGCGCGGCACAACTGTACGAAAGTACTGATCCGCGAATGGCATAACAGCGTACAGCATATGAGACATGGATAATAAGATGATTAGCAAGGATCTCAAGGATCTACAACACTTGTTAAGGGTTAAATCCAAAATATGCTTTTAATGTTAAGTGAACACATGTAACACGAAAAATATAATATGAGAATATACCGTATGTGCATGAATTTATATTGTTTTAATTTCAACTCGTGGTCCGTGTCTTGATTTGTGACGTTAAAATTGACGCGATCTGATATTTCGTCGGATTTTTAAAATATGTTTTAATAAACTTTTATTTCATTAAATTGTATATAATAATAAAATACATATTATGTCCCTTTGTGTAAAAACAACACAGTGTAGAAGTGTTGTGTTAAAATAACATTTTGTAATTACTTTATTACCACGAAATTAATGTATTATAATTATTATACCTGAATTCATAAAGACACGCCGGATCCTTATTGAAATAATGCAATGTATTCAGATAAATATGCTCTATGAAACACTACAGTTTTATTTCTCTATTTTAAAAAAAAATGGTTGTTGCTCGTGTTCCTCGTGTAACAATCACCGATTCCATTATTGAAACTAATGATTATTGAAACAATAAGATACTAAATTTAAAAGTTTACCTCAAGCTTCGCTACGATGGCGGAATACATGGACTAAAGATGTATTTAGTATTTATCAGTAGAAAGTGTACTATGAAAGGATCGGTTTACAATGTACTAAATAAAGAGAGCGACGATTTAAAAATATTACAAAATAATAAAATTTAATACATATTTTAAAATAGACGTTTCCAGCCATTTTAAAGTCTAGGCTACTACCAGAATAAACAGCGGGTACCAAGTGCCTCCCAATGGTTCGCCGTAGCTTGGGTGGTAATGGCCAATTTTGATGTCATCTGGCCTGTCCACCTCACAGTCATCACCACTAGCGTAAATTATGATAAACACGTACATATATTTAAAAATGAAGCCAATGATTTATCAATATATTTTTAAATTATGATTTATTGAAATGAACCTACAAAATGAAAAAAGGCAATAAATTAAGAAGTTTTCACATAGACAGTAAGAATGGGATTCAAGACGTCTGAAACGGATCGCACAACGCAAAGGAAAGTGTTGCTCAAGTATTTTTTTTTCGAAATTCATTAATTTATAATGAATATTTTAAAGTTTCTTTTTAGGGACTATAAGTAAAGATAATAAGAGATAGAGATACTGTTTGTAAATATTAAATACTTTAAGTTTAGTCGCGAAGTATTTTATGGAAAAAAATGAAAATGCCTTCATTGTAAAATTTGTCCAATCTAATTAACGTGACTTCCTGGTTTAAACCACAAAATAAGTCATTTTTGGAAAATAAAAAAAAATAATATTTGAATATTTCCTGCGGTTTACGATCCCTTCTCAGCCCGCGACGCGATGCTTTATCCTCTAGAGAGCCCCTTACAAAACATTTTGAGAATTTCTGCAAGTCCTGTTTTAGCTTGAAAATATGTATTATCAACAAAGCAAATAAAATCATATTTTTCTGCACATCGGTAATGGATCAATATAGGGGAAGTGCTTAGGACTTATTCCCGCAAACGTCTTTGCTATCCAAGTCCCGCATAGAGAATAAAGTCAGCTATTTCCACGTAATAGCGAGCGGTGAACGCGCGGCATTCCAGTCACGGCATCAATATTTAACCGCTCAGCGGGACATTCGACAGTTGTAAATATTCCATCTTGCTACGCTTCGCTATTTCAAGCGGGAGCACAGGGCCGCGCTCGGGCCTCTACCGCGACGCGCGACGCTGGGGCTCCAAGCAACGCGTTGCCAATAAATTACAAGACTTTTCTCAAAGCGCCGGCCTTTGCTTAACCTGTGTATATTTAATGCGCACCCAGTTTTATTGAAGGCGTAAATCATGCACACAGCCGATGAATGTTTCTCTAGTATTAGACTTGAATTATCGGCAATTGAACGACGATTGGCGGCGTATAACGATTACGCTAATGTAGCCTCTTAATTGACTAAAATTGATATGACTCTATTAAAGCGGCAGGCGTTAAGGAGAATGACAATGCAATCAAAGATTTAATTAAATATATAGATCGAAGCAGATAATAGGCGCTTATTTGTATTTTTCAAATTCTGTAATATTTCTTTTAATAATTTTTAACTACTTATTAAAATTGCTCTTTTTTACATTTACGGACTAATCACCTAAGTTAGCTATACCATGTTCTAAGGCAGATATTTAAAATGGCAAATATATGTATCAACCTATACAAAACTATGTAAAGAGAAGAAAATAATTAATTTCAATGAATGGAAAGTTAAATTCAATGAATTAACTTTAATTTCAATGAATGGAAAATTAAATTCAATGAATTAAAACTTTATTTAACATAGTGAAATTGGAATGATAAAAATATATGACAACAATAATAAGGCGAACAAATCATTATGTGTATCTGTTTATTCAAACGAAGAAGTTACCCGGAAAAAATGTATAGATCATTATTAGAAAACTACTTGTTTTGAATATTGGTGCTGAAATAGATCTGATTATTACTGACTGGCATATTTTGCACTCACCATCTGATATGTTTATGATAACCATTTTATCCTACAAAATTATTATTACCAAACTTTTGGAGTGACGTAGTTTTATCCTGATTCAGGATATGAAAATGATGATCATCATAATGAATATTATTATAAATAATCAACTGCCTAGGACTATATATTTTCTTCCAGACATTTAAAATAAATAGATGATGAGGTAAGGAATCATGTTCGCGAACCTTCGCCTTTTTTCATATACTGCATAGAGAAAAAGATCGGTTATTTCCACGTCATAGCGAGTGCTGGACGAGCGGCATTCTAGTCACGGCATTAATATTTAACCGCTCAGCGGAGCATTCGACAGTTGTAAATATTCCTTACTGCTACTCCTCGCTATTCCAAGCGCTGCGCCCGGTACAGGGTCGCGCTCGGGCCTCTACCGTGACGCGCGTCGCTGGGGCTCCAAGGAACGCGCCGCGAATAAATAACAAGACTTTTCTCGAAGCGCCGGCCTTCTTTTAACCTGTGTGTATATTTAATGCTCGCCCAGTTTTATTGCAGGCGTAAATCATGCACACGACCGATGGATATTATTCTGTATTAGAATTGAACTATCTGCAATTGAATGACAACAGGCGGCGTTGATGATTATGTAAATATAGCCTCCTAGTTGACATAACTCTTTTTTTAGAGAATTTTATTAGCTATATTTTTTACATAAAGCATAATTCCGATATAGCTAAAGTTAGAGAGATATAAGCGAAAAACTGAACCAAGGCGCCATTTTTCCAAGATGGCGGCTCGATCTCAACATATAGAGTAGGGGACTTTTAGTATGTTTCAGTACGTATCAAAGAACATTTATGCCAAATTTCAAGCTATTACCAATTATTTCCGTCAAACGTCGAAATTTGTTCCTATTTGACTGGGCTAATAAGGATTATCGTCATCTTAATTATGTCACCCTAATAGCCAGGTCCGCCATAAATTCTTATTGAATTACTGCTGAAACACAATAGGTAGAGGCCGCGTAAGCGACTTCGGTCTTGTTACCAGTAGGGAGGAGGGAAGTATCCTGATGGTTAATTCTAGACGGAGATATCCTTCCAAATCTGGTGGTAGATAAGGGACAAGGCTGCCCGCTGGGCACCTTTCCCGGTGCTACGCCGTAAGGCGTTAACCTCTGTCGGGCATATTTGCATAGCTAGACAGTAAGTTTGTATTGTCTAAGTTTTCTACGGTCATCCCACGTCTAAAAGGACGATCACATATCGTTATACCAGTCTAGGGTGACGGATTTGACGTTGTATTCGAAACCGCCCACCTGCTATCCTTCGCTATTCTAAACGCCGCGGCCGGCAAATGGTCGCGCTCGGGCCTCTACAGCGACACGAGTCGCTGGTGCTCCAAGGAATGCGCCGCCAATTAACCACAAACTTTTCTCGAAGCGCCGACCTACTTTTTACCTGTGTATATATTTAATGCGCACCTAGTTTTATTACAGCCGTAAACCTTGCACACGACATATGGATATTTCTCTGGTATTATACTTGAATTATTGGCAATATCGAATAATGACGACTGGCGGCGTATGACGATTCTGCTAATGTAGTCTCCCTAGTTGACTAAAATTAATGTGACTCCAAGAAAGCCGCAGGCGTTAAGGGTAAATGACAATGCAAATGAAATTTAACCAAATACATAAATCGAAGCGGATAATGAGTACGTAAACTATATGAAGCAGATTTTAACTGGTGTGACTTGGGTTGAATTGATGCAACTTTTTTAATTTCTTCGTTAACAGATTTTAATCGGTCATTTCGAAAACCATTTTAAGTACCAAAACGTGAAATTTTCCGGATAGATGAAAGACCGATTTTCTCAAAATATTACAACGTTTTGTTTTACTATTTATAATTGTTAAATATATTATTACTTTTAGGAAATACTTACGTTACGAAAACAGTTGAAAATGTAAAACTTTCCCAAAAAAGAAATAAAAGATTATATCGGTTATGTTGTTTTCGAAAGAAATATTTATTTATTTCCTTATTTTTTGTGGTATCCAAAATGAATTCTTACGATCGACTATCAGAAATATAGAAACTCTTATGTAGCAAATGAAACAGTCAATATTCTTGTATATTTTTGATAAAATTTATAGTTCGATTACAGCGTAGATCTGGTTAGGTTAGGTTTGAGAAAATAATAAATTGAAACTTCATCTTTAAAACTCATATCAATAGAAGTTGTGGTGTTATCAATATGACTCGAAAATTTAGGTGAAATATGTACCATCAATGACTCAAGTTTATGCTGTTTTCGTTTGGAAACGTATGCGGGATGGTTTTTAGTGCCCAAATTCAAATAAAAGTGATGTTGTGCAATATGTGACTATAGAGGGTTTTTGAAACGACCGAATATATTTTATAAATTATTGTATTTAAACAATAATAAGGCATAATACTCATTATGACAACTATTTGATTCCACAAAATTATTACCACAAAACCTGTGCATTTACGTAGTTTGGTCCTGTTTTAGATTACGTATATGAGGATCATCGTCATCTTACTGAATAATAATTTAAATAATTAACTGCCAACGAGTATATTCTTCCGAGTAATTTTTAATAAATAGAGAATGGGCTTAGGAATCATGTACGCGAAACGTCGCTATTATCCACGTACCGCATAGAGAATAAAGTCGGCTATTTTCACGTAATAGCGAGCGGTGGACGCGCGGCATTCTAGTCACGGCATCAATATTTAACCGCTCAGCGGGAGAATTCGACAGTTGTAAATATTCCTTCTTTGCTACGCTTCGCTATTCCGAGCCCCCGGTACAGGGCCGCGCTCGAGCGTAGACCGCGACGAACGTCGCCGGGGCTCCAAGTAACGCGCCGCCAATAAATTGAGCGACTTTTCCCGAAGCCCCGACCTTCTTTTTACCTGTGTGTATATTTAATGCGCACCCAGTTTTATTGCAGGCGTAAATCATGCGCCACAGTCGATGGATGTTCCCCTCGTATTAGGTTGTATCCATTGGCAATTGAACGACGTCTGGCGTCGTTTGGCGATTATGTGCAAATGTAGGCTCTATTCCATAGTTGATTTAAAATAGTGTGGATGCATGAAAGTAGTAGCGGCTAATAATAAATGACATTCAAAACGAAGATATGACCATTGCTTTATATTGCATTAATCAACTCCATAATTCATTTTGGCAACCGGACTATAGGGCTTTAGAGGAATAAAGTCCATTTCACTAAGTTCATGATAAAAATATTTTTTAATAACTTTATAAACGCTAAACTAAAAATCCTGACTATGGTTCTCTTTTGCGAAGTACTTTATTTTCTACAAAGCCGCAAAGTCAGGTAAGCTTGTTACGCAACTGATAGCATTCACGTGCAAGAAAATGCAATTTTTCCCTGATTCATTCGTTAGATATCTATGCAATTTCTTAACAAGAAAGCAAAACATTTCACGAAATAAATCGTATTTCGAGAAAAAATATCGGCGTTTTTCTTGACGAATTCGGTGAATGCGACGATGGATCTACTAGTGGAGAGAGTTCTGCTGTAGAGAGTTATGGCCTTGGGCGTCCTCGAAAAAGCTTTGATGAATGCTTTCTACCATAAGGAGATCGATTATGCAAACAAGCCTACGTATATTGCTTCTGACAAAACTCTAAGAATATTCACATAAATCGAGCTAACCAAATAGAAGTACAAGTTTTTGATATACTGGTTGAAAGACCAAGAATAAGGATACAAAGTCCTAGCTCCTTACAAAAAAATAGCAAAAGACAAGAGGATATACTATCCTAAAAACATGGCTTTTTCCGAGAGTTCCGCACAGGGGTCTCTTTAAAACCGTCTCAATCACACAGAAAAGAGATTATTAGAAACGAAGTCCATTGAAGATTTGCAGATAATTGAAGAAGATTCGCTCACTTTGTATACATAATGGGGAAGTGATGGTGCCTCAGGCCAAAGCGAGTACCAACAGTGATTCACTGAAGAAAGCGTGTGTTTCTTCGTATTTCAATTGTGGGGCTACGACTTTGAAAATGAAAAGTTTGGAAAACTTTAAGCAATGCCTGTAAATGAAGAGGCGCTAAAGTTCGGTATGTCACCCCTCCATACCCGCATCAAAATGATGGAGTGTGTTCTACATGTGGGGTACAATCTACAATTTGAGCGTGGTCAAATCGACGACGAAACCTGGTAAGGGATGCTCAAATATATTATATCAAATGTAAACTAAAGGAGAGACTGGCTATTTTAGTGGACACTGTAAAACAAGGCTCTGGGACCACGAACTCTTGCAGTGCTTCAAGAAGGTTTTTCTTCAATCCGGCATTAGTTACCGAGATCACGGGTGTGGACGAAAATATAAACAACCGTTTTGCCATGATTTTAGAAGCAATCACTTGCAAAGAAAGAGTTAGCTCGAAAAATTTGCCACTTATTGTCTCGAGATAGCAAAAAAGTGCGTGTCCCTCTATGAATGGTATAATACGAGTATGCAATCTGCGGTGCCCAAAATACTCATACATGGAGAGGCCAATGAGGACAACTGCATTTTTCCTGTCGGCTCTCTGTCGGAGGAAGCACAAAAATCCCGAAACAAGGACAACAAGACATATCGCTTGCGACACTCTAGGAAGTGTAGCAGAGTGGCTACTAATAAGGATGTCATAAACCTTATGATGACGTCATCAGAGCCTGTGAAGGCACTCCTTAGGCCCACTTTTAAAACTGTAAAAGATAGAGTTATAAGTGATGAGGACTAAGTTTTTAAATTATATTACTGAATATATGTTCTTATGACTATAATTTGTTTGACAGGGTCTTGATAGTATTTGAGGTAAGTGTGTTATTTTTACACCACATATTATCTACAAAATGCATTAAGTGCAATCGAATGCTCTTGGCTGAGGTCAATTTTCATTTATATTTTCAGGTTTCTGTGGCAACACTATATTTGAGTATGTCATATGAAGCGTCTATAGGAAACATTAATTTCACAGAAAGAAAATGGAATATCTCCAATACTTGAGAATAGTTATGGACTTTTTTCCGCGTTTCATACAAGAAACACGGTGCGCCGATGCAATGCAGGTTGCGCTGATAAAATTGACGACAAAAATTACTGCATTTTTTTTGGCTACCTTTAATCATCCTTTGATCATGAACAGTTTCTTATAAAGCACTTATTGATTATAAAAACCCAATATTTTAACCAACCGTAGCAATAATTACATTCAAATAATAGTGCTATCTATCCCATTTTTTGATATAGGCTATTTACATTACAGAACTAAGAAGGACACAATCTGTTAGTTAATTAAAACATTAACGTCCGTAACTATTACGTATTGGAACCAGCATACTAAAAAAATACTCTATATTCAAATGATAATAAAATCATAACAGCAGTGATTCGATTGTTGTTATAAGTTTAACTCGAGATAAGATAGAGTATAGGCGTGTTAAGGGCGTCATATAAAGTGCGCCAAATACTGTTATACCACGAACGCCGCCATATTGTACATAAGAAAAGATTAACAATTTTTGGAACTATGAGAACCATCTACACGTTGCGTTTCGTAGTAAAATCGTAGCTGCCAAATCGAAGCAATTGAGCAATTTAATACGCTATAAAACCCATGATACAAGCAAAGTATATTGACTGAAGTGTAATAAGCGCATAAAAAAATGAAAAGAGATATTCTTTATATTTTAGTAAAAATCATTCTCACCTTATATTGTCCCAAGTTCTCTACGACACATGGAAGATTGGCATCTCGTCCTACCGCTACAGTTACGTTAGGTATTAGTTCACCAAAACGTGGTTCCTGACCTACAACTAAAAGAAAATATACATTATAATAGAGCAGCTAGTACATGTTCTTCTTTTTGTGCCATATTCGCCATCGCACGTTGGCTACAATAGTTTTTTTTGGCTGCAGCTTGAGATGTGGTGGAGTTCTAGAAATATTGTGGATGATTTCGGAGCTAAGATACTCTACTTCATCTTCCGACTATATTTCCCATGGACATATAAGCTTGAATATCGTTCTGCAATAAGCACGACATAAGAAGAGTATTTGAATTTGGGCTTTTTTAATGTCTTCAATGTTTTCTCGTTGTGGCTCAAATAGATATTTATATTCTTCACTCAGTAAACCCAGCTTATTTAGATTCTCTTCTATTAGACATTTATACTTATAAACAGCTTTAAGTTATTTTTAGCAATTTGTCTGTCAGTGTCTAATTTTGAATATGTATTGTATTGAATATGTAGCATCTAGTATTAACTATGTGGCATCTATTAATTTATATATTGAAGTTTAGGCTGATATTTCTGCTGCATAATTACTGTTTGAACTTATATAAAGTATCTCATGCTTTCCATGTGGATTTTATTCTACATTATAAATAGGATAGAAAATGAATTTACCGTGTGAAATTTGTAGCACCCGACGTTTCGGTGACGTTGCAGCCGCTGTTGTCCAGGGTAGACTGAAGAGCTGTCAATCCGTTGTTTTGCGGGTAGGCCGCATACCGCTTCCGCCACTGCGTAGGTTATAACGGTGGTGCGGGACCGGGCTCGGACCGCGGGAATTTTGAAAATCCGTCTTGCACACAACACTTACTGTATCCTGTTTTACGTCTTTGGGTTCGGCGTTCGACGGCGGGAACATTTTAAGAAGAGGGTTCCACGTAGAAGAGAGTTTGTAACCGTCGTCTCTATTGAAGTTCGGGGTTCTTCTTATTTCAATGGCTTCCCGGATCATGCGAGGAAAGTAGAATTGTTCTTTGGATAGCACAATGGGATTTTTGAAACCGCATCCAGTGGTTACTTCCGCTATCCAATATATATTCGCGGATCGCCGATTTTTTCGCTGAACGTTTTTAACGAACGGTTTGCGGCTACCCGCAAAACAACGGATTGACAGCTCTTCAGTCTAGCCTGGACAACGGCGGCTGCAACGTCACCGAAACGTCGGGTGTTACAAATTTCAATCGCTGTAAATTCGTTTTCTATCCTATTTATGATGTCAAACAACCGCGATAGTCTTCGATTTTATATTTAATGTACATGTCTCAGGAAACAACATTTTATTAAAAAACTAATTGGGTCTACGGGAAGAAATGGGCAAACATAGAGTAGGCAACTACTACTGGTGAGCCTGCAACCTCTGAAAGTTATAACGATATTAGATCATTCTTTATAGATATTAGAACGCAGTGATAGAGACAACACAATACACCGTCTAACTACGCCAAGAAGCCCATGAAAGTCGAACGCCTTACTGAGAGGCACTGAGAAGTGAACCAAGCGAACCGACCTCAGGCACTTGCTGCCAGATTTGGACGTATTTCTCCGTCCTCCAGTCTGGTTACGGATTTGAGGTCCCTTGCGCGGCCTCTGCCTGACATAAGCGATAATTCATTTTGTATATCTTGGACCGAGGCGCCTTTTGCCTGACAATATTACACGAAATATTTGAACGGGGTTGATATCAGGCCAGCAACTATAAAAGTAACAATAAAAAATGAATTGATTAAATATATAGATAAATAGATTTATCTTTATTGCAAAACTGTGTGTACAGATGTTTTGGTAGAAAATGGTTCGATACAGTTTGCCCCTCAGGGTGTACAATTTCAATTACTTGTTTATAACTACACATAGATCACCCTTTGCGCATATTACTTATTATATATTTAATTAAAACAACAATTTAAAAATAGCCTATCAAATTCAATCATAACAACATTTGAGTTATTATGTTGAGTATGAAATAATCAACATAATATTTAAAAGTAATATTAAAATAGTCAACGAATAAAAATAATGAAACGGTGATAGATATATGATTTAAAAGTCTATATAGTATTCTATAATATATTTCATTTATCCACGAAATTGGAAATTGGCCTCACATAAATTATTGTGAACATTACTATTATTACGTACAATCTTAAAATTTTATAAAAACGGTAAGGCTACGGTAATATTATTGAATTTCTTCGATTTGACAGATAAAAGAGCATATGAAAAAAACCTCTATAAATAAAATAAATATTTAAAATAATTAATAGCGAAGGTATGATCATATTAGGTTTCCATTGTCGTTTAAGATTTTATGTATACTAATGTTACACTAATTACAATAATTCAACATATTAATGTATAAATAATCATTAGTTTTGAAAAATATTTTAAAAGGACGTTAAATACATTTTCATTTAAAAAAAGTCGTGATAGTATTATTCCTCTTTAATAAGAAAACTTTTAAACAACGATTTAAATTATTGTGGAGGACCCACTCTTGCCTTCTTCGCTTGAATAGCTCACAGGGAGATGCGGTATCTCTAGTTCCTAATTCCTCTTGTTCTATGGTCGTGCTTTCTCCACGGAGTTCAAATAATCTAACTGAATGTAAATATTGAATAAATGTATTCGCAACCATAGACTATTTGTAGAATTAGAACATATATAGATATTAAATGACGCCTGCAGCTATCTTAAGGAGTCATGTAAACGTTTATCTTGATATTTTTGGAGTGAAAATATTTTCAACCTTTTTTTTAAATATACAGAGTTCCCAGCATGTTTTTAGTTGAGCTTGTTTAGCAAACATATACAGTTGAAAATAGATGCCTTTAGAAAACTGTTGAATTGCATACCAGCTTATCCATAAAAATCAAAAGCGAAACAAAAAAGAAGTTTTAGAGAAATAAGTTAAGGTAGTATGAAATTTGTGGCATAGCACGAAAAAGGTACCATCATAGTAATAAAAACGTAATATCATAGTAGTGCCATAGTGGATACACTTATATAAAATGCTAAATTATATTATTGAAATATTATTTTAAGTTAATTAAATTATATGAAATATAATAGGTACAAAATTATTATAATTCTCGGCCGCTAAAATTTTGCAACGACAAAAGCAATGTGTAGAAATAAAAATATTAAAACAAAGGCGACATTTTTTTTTTGCATAAGTTTCGCAATTGATTTAGGCTATTTCGAAATTCTTGTTTAACTATACGAACTTAACTAACCTATACGAACCTCCGCTATATTATCGCCCTAACGCAAAAAAAAACCTATCCCATACGTTCAAGTACAAAAAAAAACGAAACCCACAAAGAGTACTTGTTACGTCAAATTGTTCCTACGATTCTAAATACAAAAAGGGTCATTAATGGGTCTATTGTGTAAAAAAGTATTCTGGTATATTGTAAAATAGGTTTGTTATTAAGAAATGTAATAAAAAAACAACGATTTTATACCTACTTTTTGAATTATAACCATAAGGTTTTATATCGTGAAATCTACAACTTTGTTATTATTTACGAAATATTTTGGGGAAATCTAAATGGCAGATGCGATATCAGCCCTTTTATGAGTTTGTATTAATTACTTTCACTCACAAACTTTTCATTTATCAATTTTCTTTTTATAGAAAATAAAAGATAACATTTTTGGATTTCAATCCAATTACATATTTTGTGGTCTCACGATCCCAAAAATGTGTGCTTTTAAAAATGTTTACATGTCTCTCTGTTTGTTTGTTTGTCGCTGTCTGTCTGGTGTTTACAAGTGACGATGCAGGAAATTTAGTGTGCATATGTATGATGAATTTATTTAACAGAAACATTTAATATTGAATCACAAAGCCTTAATGGCATACGAAATAAAAAGGGATATCACCTTGGCGAATAAGCGATTTTTACCGTTGAGTATACAATCATTATTAACATATACACGGTGGCATAGTGGTGGCATAGTGGCATAGTGGCATAGTGGCATAGTGGTCTGGTCGCCTGATCTTACATTGTAAGGTCCCGGGTTCGATTCCCGGCTGGGTCACCATTTTCCGTTGGGATCAAATTAACGGAATTGCATTTTAAATTCTGTCGATAGAATGCAATAACAAGACACACACTTACAGACATGTTACACGCACACATACATATAACACGTCATAGTAGGGTTGGTTGTAAGAGATTGTCATATGACAATAAACCCGCCCATTGTGACATTTTCACAATAAAGAGTATAAACAAACATTATTTCTGTCAGTTTTGTATTTTGTGTCACACTTGTATATTAAACTTGTACATGATCGAGGCTGCAAGCAAAAGCAACATACGCATGTTACTCGATCGAAGCACAGCAAAAGTTATATTTGGTTAACAGATTGTACAAAATTTGTTGTCAAGAAATGTTCAAATAAATAACAGAGTGTGTTCCTACTTTAACATCCTTGTCAAAATGTGGGCCCCTGCCGTTATAAGGTCGAATCGAGTATTTTAACTACTAAGGGAAATACGTCATTGATTTTCGCGTGATTGGGCGAGCAAAGCATCTTTACATAGGTAGCAAAAACCTTGAACGTATTGTCGACGTAACCACCTGCAGCTCAATATTAGCAAATGCCATTATTTTCACAAGGAAAAGAAGGGTAATAGCTTTTAACTACTTACTATGCAATAGCTTAATTCAATTAAAAAATGAACTACTGTAGGGAAATTGATGAAACTAGATAAAAAATAAGATTTGTTAATCAATTGATACCATCACCGAGCTTTCGCTATGTTAGATTTTTTAGCTAAAATATTTCTTCAATTTAGAAACTATCAAAAGCTATATTATGTGTCATCTTGAGTATTTGCTATTGAATATGAATAATTTGTACGGTCTAGCGGATACAAAGAAAAGTATTAATAAAGTTCGGGTTTAGTATTAATAAAGTTTCCCAATACTTTTTGGAAAATTTTTGGTTTTAGCCATAAATTTTGAGATAAGAAGGCATTCGGAATTTTACATTAACCTATTGCTATTTTGTTTTAAATGATTGTGGGATGTTGGTACTATTGTTTATGGCTCTTTTTTTAGCGAACTGACGTATTGTAATGTTTTAAGAATATTTATTATAAATATTTTTTTATTATGTACTATGCACACTACTTAAAAAAATATTATTATTTTATATAACTATGTAGATTGTCTAAATTATAATTTACTTTAAGTATAAGTTTACTTTTATTTACAGTTTATTTTTTATTTACGTACCAGATAAGACTTGCCCTCTCGACACAAAATAATTTACCGATATTATTTCCAACACAGGTTCGATGAGGTGATAAACCATTATGTCAAAGATGTGAGTTTGCCTTTTAAGCTAGGTATAATATGTAGACTTATTGTAAAATGATTTTGTGCTAGGATAAGAATTTTTGTCCCTTGCAATTTGAATTACCGAAATAAAATATATAAATAAACTACAAAAAATAGATAATGGCAGAGAATGTAGATTTTACAATTTTAGTTTAATTGAATATCTAAAAACTCGATACACACGACATTGATAAACTAAACTACAACATTGATATACTAAACGACACGACTAAACTACAAAACCTGCCAGAGAAGTAAGCAACCTTTCAGCAGTCGGGCTGATTGTAGCCCTTTTCTTTACAGTCTCCCAGTCTATGTACATTAGAATGGATAGTTTTTGATTCCTCCGAATTTTAAAACCTTCCTATGCGGAAAGGATGTTCTAAAGTATGTAGTTAAAAAACGTTTTGGTTAAGCACTGCCACAAGAGAAATGAAGTTTTAGGTAACTGAGCCTTTTATGGTAACAAGTTAAAGTGAATCAGGAAGTTTAGTACTTTTTAGTGTTCATATAAGAGGACAAATACTTGTAACCATTTGGTTACGAAAAAATATCAGATACAGGACAGCTACTTTTTAGTATTAAATCAAGAAAAATCTAAAGAACCGTCTAAATTAAAATAGCCGGTAATAAAGTTTGCATGTAAAAACTGGCATGAGATCTCCCGATTTCAGGCGAATTTTTAAAACCTTTCTCTATATGATCTACAGACGGCAGCATATGCTTCCGTGACTAGCCGCTGGGTGATCAGGTTTATCACGTGTTCAGGGCGTAGCACGTGGAGAAGATTCCGCTTCCGAATTATGAATGGGTGGGAGGATAAAGCTGCAGACAAGGAAAAGCTAGGATTGTATCTGTTTGTTTATAGTAATATTACTGCTCTATAGTACTACTGCGTTGTCATTAAATGTTGCAATGTAAGTACATTGTATTACTCATTCATTAACTAGCACTTCTGGTAGATAATTAATATTTATATTATAAAGAAACAAATATTTTGAGTCTAATGTCATCTAAATTAGTCTTTTTCTATTTATTCTGAAAATTCAACCCCGTTGTGGCAGTACTAATCTCCATAGAACATCTTTTCTACATAGGAAGGTTCGGAATAATAACTTTCTTTCTCTTCATATAATGACGATCCGCCCTAATGTACATTGTACATACAGGTTGAGTTTTTAATTACCGACATACTTGAAGGAAGTGAAAAGGAGCAAGTAAGCCTATTGATAAATATTTTTGTGAAAACAAAAAAAAACCTTTTTTTAATTTTTGTCAAATTTGTAAATCTTATATATTGGAAAAAGTATGAGAAGCGTTGATAGCGCTGTGCCATTTAGCGGTAGGTAAAATATCACTTATAAACAATATTAGCAATGCTTTACCTACTGCTAGATGGTGCATCGTGCTTAACGCGTTTTATACATTTTTTCAAAAACAAAAAAAAGTTTAAAAAAAAAACGTATTTAACACAATTTTCTTAAAAAGTTGCTTGTGTGCTCGTACTGATTCACCCACTTCAAGGATGCTGTGGAGGAACTAAAAACTCAACCTGTATATGTATGTGTCCAACAGTCTGAAGTCTTACAAAGTCTTTTGCAATTACGCCTTCGGCACTATAAATGAAGCGGCTTTGAAGGTGAATATTAAACTTTGATATGACCCCGAGATTAAATTTGTTCAAAAATTGCCACTATTTCTTCGCGCTCCAAAACGCACTCACTCTCGCCTTTGTGAATGGCCAACAAAAGGACGCCGCCCTCTGTGATGCAAATTAACTTTTGCATCCAGTAGCGCTGTAAGTGTTCGCTTCCTCTGCAGTGTTCAGTAATTTTCCCTGCTTTTAGTGAGCGTCGCCGCCTCCTCCGAAAGCGCATACATTATACATGGAGTCAGTGACGCTTCCTTTCGTTTTGACTGCTTTAAAAGAGACAAGTAGTTTTACATCGCTTTGTTGTGTAATCGAGTGCCGAAGTAAATGCATTCAAAGATCGGTAAAGACGACATTATAATAATACTTAGATAAAGATGTCAATTATTTTCCCGTCGATTTCGTTGTCTCTGTATGGCTCAAAATAGATTATTCCATCTCCAACTCGAAAAAAGAATTTCGCTCGGTCGCAAAACTTACCCTTCTCGGCCGGGAAAGTAAAATCACTATTCACATTTCATTTCCTTGTAAGAGTTACCTCTATACTCACAAAATTCGTATATGAAGGAGTTTTCCCTTTTGGACAAAAGAGACTTGTCCACGTTGCAAGCTAGGGTTTCAACAAAAAGTGAAAATGTGGAACATTGAACTCAGCGCTTCGTCGGGAATGGCGACGAATTCCACAGGCTCACATTCATTCATCGTACAATGAAGTATTGAAATAGTACACGGCAGATTTGTATCGTCCCATAAACGTCTACGCTCACCCTACGGCAGGTAGAACGATTATTATCGTTAAAACTTCCTGGGGTGACGTGTTCTCTCATTGTAGTCGACATTTTCAAACTTCCAAGGCAGACGAAATTTTATAGGATGTGAATGCTAATTTTAAGCAGTTTATTTAATTTGAATCGTTGAAAAGTCCTTGGTGCGTTTTGGGAATCAAATGGCATGTTCGTGTATCAGAAGATCCGCCTTACTTATCTACTAGAAAATTACCTCTATATTTATTTGTTCGGAAAGATCTTTTCTTACACAAAGATAAAGAAATATCCCGAAATGAAATATTGTAAATAAAGTCAACTTAATTTAAGCTTTCCTGCTTCCTTTTTTCTTTGGTTGCCCTCTCCGTTGCGTTGATTGCCGACTATTTTGGTTTTCTTAATGTTGAAATATGCTACTTGGAGCATTGGAACTTAGTTCAACCGATCGAGACAGAGCCCGGTGGCACAGTGGTTAGGTCGCCCGATCTTACTTTGTAAGGTTCCGGGTTCGATTCCCGGCTGGGTTACCATTTTCCGTTGGGATAAAATTAACGGAATTGCATTTGAATTCTGTCGATCGAATTTAATACCAAGACACACTCTTACACACATGTTACAAGTACACATTCATATAAACAGTTCATAGTACCTACTGTTGGTTATAAGAGATTGTCGTATGACAGTAAACCCGCCTATTGTGAAATGTCACAATAAGGAGTTAAAAAAAAAACAAACAAACATAGCAATACCGCGTTAGAACGGAGTATGAAATGAACTATCGTCGATTTTCCCGCACCAAAACTACTTGTCAAACATATAGACGCCCGAACAAATTTGAATACATTTTGTGCGGTGTTAGATTTAGCGGCTTTATCTTCGGTTGGTAGTTTTAATGCGGAACAGTGACAACCGTATATTTCAGATTCCGCTCTGACGTACTGGTCTGTCTCGTTCACACGAACTAATTTCCGATTTTAGTTCAAGAGAAACGCAATCGAGCCCAATATCTCCATTTTGCAGTTCAAAAAGACATTTTTACAGCTTTAGCGTTAGTAGCCTATATGTTATAAACATTTTTGTACCACTTTTTCCTTTTTACTTCCAAAAACACTTTCCATTGACAATTTCTTCATAATTATGCATATTTGATATTCTTTGCTGTAGTTTCTTAATAACAAATTACATGTGTATATATAGGTAGTTGTACTCTCTAATTAATGAGTGGTAAATATTCTTAAAATGTTTGTATTTTTAAACAGAGAGTGCCCCTGTGAAGGCCCATTCGAGTCTGGAGTGCGAGGAGGATAACCTATGCGATAAACCCTTAGTACCCCACTCGATAACCTGCGCGATAAACCCTATAACAAATTCTGCCATCCACAATAAATTTATCAGAAAGTTCTCGATATTTTTATCAAGTACTAAGCACCGTGCATATTCATAAATTATATTATTTATTAAAAATAATTAAGTAAAGATAAAATAACAAAGACGCATACATCAATATCGAATCCTAGTTGTCGAGTTCAATAGGCAAAACCTAGTTAGGAGGCTTAATAGTTGAAATAAATGTAAATTCAAATGGTTCAATAAAGACATTTTAATTTGAATTTGAAGATGGAAAAAACTTAACATCAATCGCAATAACGTGTATAAATAGTAGCATAGGTAAGAGGCAATGTAAATAACATTTGATATAATTCAAATTTTCGATATTCTTTGTATATCCGAATATCCTTTGTTATCTTTTGTGTAACAAAATCTTAACTTTTATGTGAGAAGTACTATTAAATCTAAAAAAACTAACCTTACCTTGGCATATTAAGGCGATGAATTGCAGAAAACCAAATTCAACAGTCTTTTTCCTTATTTTCGATGAATTGGGAAATAACCTCATTTTCACTGTTTCGATTCACAAAAAAAACACTTTAAATATTTTTTTCGTTTATAACTACTACGCCGGTTCACTCTCATCATAAGTCACTGTAAAAATAAATATTTTGATATTAGATATTCTGATATTAGATATATTTTGATATTCTGATATTAGAAGTTTACGATGTCAGTTTTAACGTTATAAAATTTACATATTTCCCGTCCCGAACGGTTCTTAATGGATCAGTGATATCGATGTTACCCTTTGGGGAATAAGCGACATGAATATTAAAATATTTTAATTGATATTAAATTTACGGAAGGAGAATTTATTAGTACTAAAGCAACAACATTAGGGAAAAAAATATGAGCAAAAATATGTGCATTTTAATTTCATGACAAACTTTTTTACTGCATCGCGTGTCTGTACGTAAGTCTGCGAACTTTCTCGGCGGATCTCGCGAACACAAACGTGTGCCGCGGCGCGTCCATCGCGACTGACTTTGATATCCGTCTGGCGTCTACCTTCGCGAATGCACTAGAGGCTGATAGGGATGTGATAGGATCATATCGATATATACGTGATAGAGTGATATTACTTTCGATAACTGCGTGATGGGTGGTCTTACTTCTATCATTGAATATATACGGCATTAGGATTAAGGAACTGTGACTCATTGAATCTTATTTGCATGAACGCACTCAGATTACGCAAGTCAAAAATAGCAAGAGCGCGTCACAGAATATCCGCAAAGGTGTTCCTCAAGGATCGATACTTTGACCTTTTCTCTTCCTCGTCTATATTAATGACATCCCAGAGTGCCTGAAATCCGTGGATGATGAAATCATTTTATTCGCCGATGATACTTCACTTCTTTTTAGCGATAAAATAAAGACACTTTGGCCCAAAGTAAAAGAAACAATAGACAGGCTTAGTATATGGTTCCAAGTAAATAAATTGTCACTTAATGCAAATAAATCAAAATCAATATGCTTCTCTTTGCGGCCGTCTGATTCCAATGAAATAGACGTATACTTTGGGTCTTACAAACTAGAAAATGTCCCCTCCACGAAATTTATCGCATTTGAAATTGATCAAAAATTACAATGGTCTGATCACTTAAATGATCTCAGTAAAAAAATGTTCGTGCCGTATTCGCCATTAGAAAAATAAGAAGTTTTTGCGGGTTTGAAGCCGCTAAATCCGTTTATTTTGCAAATTTCCACTCCCTAATAACGTATGCCCTACTGTTTTGGGGAATGGCACAAAATTCAAAAAGATTTTTTCTCCTCCAGAAGAGAGCGGTACGCAGTTTATATAGAGTCTCACCAAGAAGTGCTTTTAAGCCGCTATTTGTAGAATCAGGAATCATGACTCTATTTTCTTCTTACATCTACCAAAATATTATGTACGCTCGTAGACACCTAGCAGAAGTTCGGGTGAATAGTGATTTCCATCATCACGATACGAGGAATAAATCCAATCTTCACATAAACCGACAACGACTTAACAAAGTACGATACTGTTTTAATCACCAAAATTTGTTTTACTATAATAATATTCCAGAGCAAATGAAAAACCATGGAGAGGACCAATTTAAAAGGGTAATTGTAAATAATTTGGTAAGAAACCCAATTTATGGTATAAGGGAGTTTGAAAATTTTGTGTTTATTTTCCATGTTGATTAATGAAATTAATAAAGTTTTAAACATACTGGTATAATTATAGCTATCATTCTAATTTTCATATAATTTATTATATATCTATTCATTTGAAAAAAATACGAAGGCATATTGCTGGATTGACAATAAAATAAATTTTCTTTGATTATTCTACATAGAATTTGCATTTCTATTTTAACCCTTTGAGTATGATACGACCAAATTTGGTTCTGACACTTTTATCCGTTGCATCTGATACGACCAAATTTGGTTCCACTCGGCGCGCGCGCTTTCGAACGCTTTGTTTACCATCGAAAGCATTTTGTCTCTTTCATGCGTATGGCAGATCAGGTACAGTATTAAATTCTCTCTGTTATCATGCGCCGCAGTAACAGCGCAGTCCATGTGAAGTATTATTACGGAACGCGCGAAGTCGAACGCACCCATTTCTTGAAACGTCAAATCCGCCATTAGGTATGTCGGCATTTCAGAAACGGTTTTCGTGTAGATTTCGGTGTGTTTTTGAACGAATCGTAAGTAAAACCATTTCTACAACATCATATAGTCCCCCTAAACTGATTAGATGTACCATTTATCGTGTATATAAAGTATTTCGGGTCTTTGAATGTCCGCGTCGCAAATGCCAATGTCCGCCATTGATAATCGCAAAAATGTTTTCTTGCGATTCTTGTTCAATTTCTCGTGATGTCTCAGAAATTTATGGATATATAGCTCTGAAATATATGTGATTATGTTTTCCCGTTATATAACTTATGCAATAACTAATGTTTTTTTTGATAATGGTTGATTTCTCAAAACGCTTATGTTTTAGTATTCAAAGATTCGCGCTAAAAATACTAAAATTCGTGTTTTTCATCATTTTTTTGCGGGAGGCTAATAGAGAATTCGAAAAAAAAATCGATATTTTATACGATAAAAACATAACCTCAATTTTTTTCGATAAAATTTCGTAATTTCATAAAAGTTGGATTTCTTTATATCGGGAATTATAGAATATATAAAATAAAGTAGAAAAGTATATATAACTTTTTTGACATAACTGCATATTTAGTGAAAAAAAACAGTTAGAAAGTTTTCGAATTCAATTTTGTTATTTTACAAAAAATTTCGTTATCCTTTCATCAATTAGATGGCATCATCGCGACGGGACAGAATCCTAGACCTGGTGGTGGAGCAGTCTTCTGACGATGAGAGCAGCGATGGGAGCAGCCTGGGCCCGGCGGAAGAACTTGGGATGGAGACCGATGAAGGAGCGGATGACGGAGCGGAGACGACTTGGGACCAGTACATTGGCTTTGGCTATATGTCGCCGCTTTATGAGATGTACTGGTTGAGTCCATCAGGCACCAAAGGCAGATGTAAGTATAACTAGAAGTGAATTACAATTTTATCATAAACAACTTAACATAACGGCCGATTAAACGGCCGGGGGCTAACGGGCCCATGATGAGGTGGCCACGATGACCCATGTCTTCAGGGTCGGTCACACTCACGGGTCAACACTAGTGATGGGCGTGATTCTCAATTTTCAATCACGCAACGATCACGTTACTGGTATTTTATCACGCGTGATAATAACTGCTACTCGTGATTTTCGTGATTGTACTGAAATGTACTGTGAAACGTTAAGTAACGAAGTTTCGTCAATGTGATAACTGATAACAGAAACGCGCATTATATTTGCTTTATTGGTAATTATTATTAGAAGAATTAGCGTTCAGAAAGATTAACTCTCTCGCTCTTTTGGTGCTAAGCCGAGTTCGTCTTTCTGAAATAATGTAAGCCACTTGTCGCCAAAAGTTATTTTATTGCTAACAAATCATGAGCAAACTCATTTACATGAACGATTACGACGCGAGCGATAAGAGTGTCCAAATTCATGCCATAACAGTGTCTAAATTCATGCGATAACAGTGTCCAAATTCACGTTACGTACGAAATGAACGCGCCACTCATCAGTTATCGTCCAGCCGGCGCGGGCGTTCGTCAGAACGAACGGCGGATCACTGATCCACTGATCATATCACTGATCCACTGATCGCCGATCACTAGTGATTGAATTCGAATGAACGAAACCAAGTGAACGGTTCAATTAGGCGCTCACCGATCATCGTTCAGTGGCGCGCCGCGCGGTCGTTCAACGGCGATCAGTGAGAACGGCCAATCGATGTGATCAGCGATCGGTCGCGTCGTAGCGGCGCGCGGCGAGTGATGGCAACGCGGTGCTGTTCGTAGCCGTGATTCAAATAGCATGTTCTTTCGAATTCTCGTAACGCGTTCTTCGTGATTGCAAATATCACAGGTTATTGTTATTGCTATTCGTGATCACACCCATCACTAGTCAACACCCATCCGATGGCCTCCTCGCATGGGGTGCGAACCTGGGTAGGACACTGGGTCAACCAGTCTCCCCCGGGAATCAAACCTCTGGCGCTCCTGGACGGTCTGCGCACCGAGCGGCGCAAGCCAATCGATTGTGCTCTCCGACTAACAAGCGGGGGAGTCTGGAAACTGTATTATTTCCTATAGAGCGGGGGTGGTTGGGTACCTTATGGCGACTGCTCTTGAATTGACCATTGGCCATCCGATCCCGGTTCAGAGCCGGGCAAAGGACGCCTTGGTCCGCTATAGATTCGGTGTACTCCGTTTCACCGCTTCATAAGGGAGAGGACCGCGCAAGCGACCTCGAACTCGGAACCAATCGAGAGACCGGAGAAATCTGGTCACAATTGGTAGTTAGGGCGCGAGTGCCGCCCGCCAGGTAACATACCTGGCTACTCGCGGTAAGGCGTTGGCTTCTAACGGGTTGTGGCGTAGCTAGACGTTGGATTTTGTAAATGTCCAAAGTCTTCTACGCTCACTGCAGGGCGACAGAACGCCTAATCGTTAAAACGTCCTGTGGTGACGGGCTCGCCCGTTGTAGATGACACCGCAAGATGTTAGTCAGAGTGCACAATCGATTAGCTTACGCCGCACGGAGCGCAGGTCGTCCAGGAGCGCCAGAAGGTTGATTCCTAGGGGAAATGTCGCAAGATGTCTTGACTGAAACGAGGGCTTTTCCGTTGTCAACTACTCTTCAGACTTCTGTATGATTTTATTATCATAGATTTATTATTAATTTTTTGTGTTTTTTTTCTAAATTTCAGCAACCTGTCGGATGCCCACCCAGATCTCCACCACTCACCGCCGCCGCCCGATCCCTTACTCGCTGCTGTCGTTAGAGAGGTATCAAAGTATTATAAAGAAATTGATTTGAAGATTTTATTACATACAACTAACGGACTTCTTGTATCTTCTAGACGTCTCCGCCATGGTCGCCTGGACTGTCCCGTCTGTTGTCGTCGCAGCTTAGAGCGGTTTGTATATATAATAAATATAGTTTGGCAAATTGATTTTGGAGATTCACGGAATTCTTGTATCTTTTAGACGTCATCTCCGCGGTCGAGATCTCGCTCGCCACAGCCAGGACCGTCCCATCGAGTACCTCCACCTCTACCTTTTATTTTCTAAAATGCAATGTATTATCTTTATAATGGCTCGATTGATTGCGTTTCTTCGTAAACTAAAGTCCTGTACTATTGTAGTCCCGCAGAACTATTGTAGTCCCGCAGGTTATTCGCGTGTTAGTTTGATTTTACTATGTTCTTACGATCTAGATTATATGTACAACTTACGAGCTATGTTAGCTTCGATCTACTTTATATGTACAACTTACAAAATTTGTTAGCGAAGTAGAACTAATGTGGTAATTGTCTAAATTATTATGTTCAATGATTATCTTATTTTAGTTTCACACATATATTTTGTGATACATTTGTTTCAGTGATACATGTGATACATTTTGTGATACATTTCACACGGACGACTTTCTGCGCGTCGAATGTAAAATGAACGGTTGTCACTTTTCCGCACTAAAACTAACTACCGAAGATAAAGCAGCTGAATCTAAGACCGCTTGAAATGCGTTCAACCTTATTCCGACGGCTATAAGTTCGACAGAATCGTCGATCGTTCATTTCATATTCTGCTCTTTTGTGTTTTTTTTCTAAATTTCAGCAACCTGTCGGATGCCCACCCAGATCTCCACCACTCACCGCCGCCGCCCGATCCCTTACTCGCTGCTGTCGTTAGAGAGGTATCAAAGTATTATAAAGAAATTGATTTGAAGATTTTATTACATACAACTAACGGAATTCTTGTATCTTCTAGACGTCTCCGCCATGGTCGCCTGGACTGTCCCGTCTGTTGTCGTCGCAGCTTAGAACGGTTTGTATATATAATAAATATAGTTTGGCAAATTGATTTAGGAGATTCACGGAATTCTTGTATCTTTTAGACGTCATCTCCGCGGTCGACATCTCGCTCGCCACAGCCAGGACCGTCCCATCGAGTACCTCCACCTCTACCTTTTATTTTCTAAAATGCAATGTATTATCTTTATAATGGCTCGATTGATTGCGTTTCTTCGTAAACTAAAGTCCTGTACTATTGTAGTCCCGCAGAACTATTGTAGTCCCGCAGGTTATTCGCGTGTTAGTTTGATTTTACTATGTTCTTACGATCTAGATTATATGTACAACTTACGAGCTATGTTAGCTTCGATCTACTTTATATGTACAACTTACAAAATTTGTTAGCGAAGTAGAACTAATGTGGTAATTGTCTAAATTATTATGTTCAATGATTATCTTATTTTAGTTTCACACATATATTTTGTGATACATTTGTTTCAGTGATACATGTGATACATTTCACACGGACAACTTTCTGCGCGTCGAATGTAAAATGAACGGTTGTCACTTTTCCGCACTAAAACTAACTACCGAAGATAAAGCAGCTGAATCTAAGACCGATTATGAATGAATGAATGAATGAATCTAAGACCGATTATGAATGAATGAATTAATGAATCTATCATTATCTTATTTTAGTTTCACACATATATATTTTTATACCTAACGATGAAAAAATGATAGTGGTTGTAAAAAGTCTGTTGGCTAAAATTGTACTGTATTATCTTTGGTAGGTATATTATGTAAATGTTTTGTATACCTAACATTAAAAATAGGTTTCCTCTTGATTTGCTTACTGATTCTTCTCAGAGTGGCCATTTTCGAATCAGTTGTAAGTCATAAAAAATATGTTTGATTTGTGGGAAAATCGTGTTTTATTTCTTCGTATGATTTTTTGGTAAATATTTTTTTTTGTATTTTTGTAACAAATTTTTTTTTTTTTATAAAGTTTATACGTAAAATAATGAAAGAATTTATATTCTGCAAAGATTGCGTAACATATTATGTTATTACAACCACTGCAAATTTTATCGATATTATCAAATGTGTTCGCCCATCACTAGTGGCTTTCAGCTTTTTGTATGGGAATTATTGCAAACTTCCAGTATTATTTATTATTATTTTTACTATGAAACGTGACTGTTTAGAGTATAATAATTACTTATTGGACATATAACAAGCGCCAATATTTCAATAAATTTCAAAAACTATTAAAGACTTCGGAATTATGACGGTTCAAAAATAGTACTGCTTTTTTGAGGACAGATTTGAAACATATTTAGTTTTCTATATCTATAAAACAAACTGGAGGTTTTTGCTCTATTTATAGCATAGTATGATATAGTAGTCGACTGATTTCAACACAATTTCAAATAAAAAGAGCCTCTAATCATTCATAAATAAAACATACATTAAAAAAAATACTCGATGATTCATCAAAAATTTTCGTGGTTTTCATGAGCTAATATCTAAATATTTTTGTATGCTAATAAGTAAAACGAAATAATAGTTTTGATAAAGAATATAATACAGATGACGTAAGTATTTACAATTTCTAAATAGACTTCCGTATTTTCTCGTAACACAATTATACGGCAGAAATGGCGAGTTTTTTTCACTTCTTTGAAGTTCTCACATTTATTCATAATTATCCAATTGTTTTACAAAATGATATTTCAATATTCTATATTCGAAATTTCAATGCCATCATTGTTCAGTTGTTCTTTTTATGATTGGTGTAGTAGTTTCGTAGTTATAGTCCTTGAAGTCGAGCGCCGTCGATGTCGCCGAAAATCCTGCAAAAGTGACAGATGATTCCATGAAAATACCCATTTACTCCAAGGGTTAATATATTATCCTTCCTGATTATTAAATCACATCAGTATATTTTGATTATTTGTATTTATGTAGGTAATATTGAATATAATATTACAGCCATGACAACTGTCACGATAGTTATGTTTTTAATAATTAAATTTTTGGATTTAATATTGTGACGCAACCAAGTGTAGGAATGCCTATCTACTGGAGTAGTTGATTGTATTGTATTGTATTGTATAGCGTATTAGATTGATCAACGTCGTACTACGATTTGGAAACAGTATTTTATTACGAAACGCAACGTGTATATGGCATTCATTGTCCCAAAATTTATTATGATATTAAATAGAGCGACTTTCGTGTACAACAGTAAGGCGGACCATTGCAGATGGCGCTCTAAACACGCATATGCGCTACAAAAGTATAATATAATAAGAAATGAATGTTTAAATCACAGTTCTTATTGTTTTAAAATTATAAAGATGTAATTTTTTACCTGGTATAAAGGTTTCAATACGTAATAAATACGCATTTTAAAGTTCAGATAAACTAATAGATGGCTTTCTATCCCTCCGTAATATTTCTGTGGACTAATGATCATATTAAAAAAAAATGCGGTACATGGTACTAATAATTAAATGTTATTCTAATGATAATTACTTGAATAATGGGTTTTTACAATCAATTACTTTGGAGCTGTCGTCTGCAACAGGTAAACCCGAAATTTCAGGCTATTATAACGATATCGTTCGTTCTTTCAGCCGTGAGGTGATTACACAGAGTGATTACACAGTCTTGCTCCGTCAATATCCCCATAAGAAGTAGACGCCTTACCGTGAGGCACTGGAAAGTGAACCCAGCGGGCCAACCTGACGGCCTTCCTACCAGATTTGGTCGGATTTCTCAATCCCCCGGTCATGTCACGGGTTCGAGCTCGCTTGCACGGCCTCTACCTGACGTAAGCGGTTATTCAGTTTGAATATTTTTCGGACCGCAACACCCTTTGCCCGCCATGGCCAATCGGGATCGGGTGACAAACGGATCGATTCAAGAGCTGAAGACGTCAGGTCAACAACTACCCTCCGCTGTCATAGAAAACATACGTCTCCAAACCCCCTGATTACCTATTTGCCGAATGAGGCTTTCTTCGTTTTTTCCGCAAGTGCATATAGGGCTCCAACCGCCCAGCTCCGCCTGAGGTATTCCCCTGAATCCGCGATATTCTGATCCCAACCGCTCCCGACTGCAGGATTACAATCTTGTCGAAAGCTCACAGCTTCCCTGATAGAGTAAGCCCCTCTTTGAGGAGGCTACCAGATAGGAGTGTAATCATGAGTTGGGAAGGATAGATGACAGAAATAGTTTGACCAATACCACCAAAGTTGCACGGAACCAGTAGGTACCATTACAATCAATCAGTATTTTATAATAAAACATTAGGTATTGCTATTAGTTTGGCTGTCAATGCTATTAGCGCTACTTGCATTTCGCCGGCACAGACGGGTTGCCAAAACGTACTATTGTACTAAATCATAATGTGCGAATAAAGTTACTCTATAAATTAAAAATGAAGACAAGAAATACGATACGTGCACTTTGTGACAGAGGAAAAATATGCACAGTTCTCGAACACCGCTCACTCGCACCGTTCTGCGTAAAAGGACAGCAGGAACAGCAAGGCTGCTATCAGGAAACTATCGAGCTCAGGACCTACGTTGAGGCGTGTAAATTACTAGGGGAAAATCCGCTATTCCAGTGAGCTATAGCGACACTGGTCTTTCTGTCTGTCATTGAGTGAACGTAAAGACTTTGTGAACAACGCAATACATAGTCTAACTACGCGAACAGACCGTAAGACCCACTGGGAAGTACCATCCAGTGGACTTCCTCGCACCCTTACTACCAGATTTAAACAGATTTCGGCGGCCTCTACCCGATGTTGGCGGGATTAAAGTTCGAATTTATTGCGGGCAGAAGCGCCCTTTGCCCGTCAAGCTCACACGGGATTGGGTGGCTAACGAATCGTTTCTCAGGATAGATGATGCCAGGTCAACAACTACTTCCAACAGGAAACGTACGTTTCCGGATTTTACGGTTATTCGCCGGATTGCGTAAACGATTGGCTTACGTACAGCCTAAAGCTCAAGACCTACGACCGGAAACTTGACTATTACTCCAGAACCTATATCCGCTAACTCGACTGTAACCAGCTAGTAGTCAATATAATATAATATAGAGCCAGTCTTCTGCTAGCAAGGCAGCCAAAAATTCAGCTCCCCCTCCTTTATCGCAACCGCTTCGCAAGCGAGCCCAGCAGCAGAGTAGGCAGAGATGCATTTCGTTGATTCGCGAGCTATTGCTCAGCCTTTATGCGAAACAAAGTCAGGCTTACATTCACCATTTACCTGGTTATAGACTGATTAAGCTATTCATGCGAATATTTCACTTTACAGTTTTTCGACTTACAGTTTAAAAATCGACTATTTGTGTAATAAATAGATTGATTATCATTTTACCAAAAAATCCAAATATAGGGAATTTAGATAAAAATCGGTTTTAAAGAAATTAGATTTCTGGAAGAAAGTTAGGCTTTAAATTTAAAACAAAATTTAAGGGTAAGGGAATGAGAAAAGTAGAAGCAAAGAATTGACATACCTTGGCTCAATAATTCACAGCGACAACAACACAATTAAAAAGGTAAAATAAGTTTTAATATCAGCAAATACGTGTTACTTCTGTTAACGAAGCTAAGTCTCTGATTTGTAGCGCTAATGGCGATGATGATAAAGAATAAGAAGAGACCTGGTTAGGTTGTAGTTTTAGGTTGTGAACCTGGGTAGACCTGCTATTTTTGAGGATACGACTCTGGAAATCAGTTCTTCGTGTCACATATATGACGCTAATATTAGAAGCTTTAAAACCCCCCAGGAAGCCGAGCCGATGCAGCCGGTGAAAAAAGAAAATAAAAGAGATGAGAAAAGATATTGAAAATTTGTTAATCATTAGATTGATAATTATTCATAAAAAGGTAGAATAGGTTTTACTTATATCCAAACAGAAATAACTCTGAAATAGGAACCGAAATCTCGAAGTATATTAAACAAAGATTACATATAAGAAAAACTATTAATAATAATGGCAGACGTAGGATGTCGTAGCATATGTGATTTCTGACTAACAAATTACTTGTCTCACAACAATTACTAAGTGAAAAAAATATGAAATTGAAATATAAAACATATTTCTTATCAAAATTATAGTTCAAAATCTAAAAATCAAACATTTAAATAAGGAGCAACCTCTATGTACATAAGTAAACCAGCCGAAATGAAAAACCAGTCCTATCACAGACGTATCCGTATAATGACTAATTGTAATTAATTGATAATTGTAATTGATACCTATTCATAGATAAATGTCTACACACTTACTGCTTTACTACGACTAAGAAATGTTGTACCAAATGCCGGTAGAATTTTAGTGTTATTTATTTGATTAGGTGGTTTTAAAATTAGTCGGATATCTATTGACTATAAACTAATATTTATTCTAAGTGTAGAAGTTTTCTTATATCATAGATAAACCAAATATGGTTTTAGTGATATACTTAATATATTATTTGTGTATTTTGTGTAGGTTTTTTTTTCAAGCTGAATTGTACCTAGTATAGCTAGTGCGTGGCTACGTACTCACTGATTGCGATACGCTTGGGCGAAGTCGATAGTGGGGTATTGAGATACCGCATGTTCGATAGTTAATCGCCATTAGCATGCAATTATCGCACTGAACCGTTATGGCGAAAAAATACCGATGAACGACTCTCCTTCAGTAGTGCAATTTAAAGTAATTACCATTTTTAAAAGTCAATTGAAAGGGGGTAATTTCAGTTTATTTTGTAATTCCTAATTAAAATAAATTTTAATTCAAATCCATGTTATTCGTTTTTCAACATCAGTTATTTATTTGTCTTACTGACGTATGTCTTGAATATTTTTTCGTTCGCAATAATTTAATAGTTAAAAAATCACAATATTTTTGAATACGAGAGCCTGGAACGCTGTTATCCGTCACTGCATCTTGCGGTCTGTCGCAACAGTTAACGAAAATCTATACTATTAAGAATGATGTAAAATGATATAGGAGCTCGGATATAATAACTGAGCATAATCAATTGCTTTTAGCCATTGCTTCTGCGGTGTTGTGCTTTACAATCTCCAATCCAAACACCCGCACGACCGTACAATTCACAGCAAATAGTAATAAAATTGCAGGACTTGCGACTTGGGACTCTTTGTTATCCATAGTACTTGTCAAACCTTGCTCAATGATACTTCATATTATTCGGAATAACCCTTTACTTTGAAAGTTTTTTTAATGAGAAAAATCGACTCTGTAGATTTAGTCAAAATGTATTCAAAGCATTCGTTGATTCGTGTCCAAGAGAAATTTGCTTCAGCGACATTAACAAACGTATTTTTCATAGAACTTTCTGAATTATAGAATTATAACCTATTAATAAATAATAATAATAAATATCGATACCTTGTATCATCCCTATCATCCCTAGGAAAAGTGGCGCAAGCGCGCAATATTACAAACCGTAGATTTATAACGCGCACCTGGATGAGTGCAAAGTGATGTCAGACGTGGACTTGCTGTATCCTCTGTAGACCAAGAATGTACAATATATTTACATAATTTTAGAAACAATTCAATTTAATGTCATTATTGCTTTTCTGAATCTTAACCCGATGATTGTATTTAAAAAGAGGGTTATATAAATAGGATATAAACGAATTTACCGCGTGAAATTTGTAGCACCCGACCTTTCGGTGACTTTGCAGCCGTCGTTGTCCAGGGTAGACTGAAAGAGCTGTCAATCCGTTGTTCTGCGGGTGGGCGGCATACCGCTGCGGCCACTGCGTAGTTGGGGGGCCGGGATCGGAGCGCGCGAATTTCGAAAATCCGTCTTGCACACAACACTCACTGTATCCTGTCTTACGTCCTTGCGTTCGACGTTCGGCGGCGGGAGCATTATAAGAAGCGGATTCCACCTAGAAGAGAGTTTGTAACCGTCGTCTATATTGAAGTTCGGGGTTCTTCTATTTTAATGGCTTCCCGGATCATGCGAGGAAAGTAGAATTGTTCCTTGGTTAGCACTGGGATTTTGAAACTGCATCTAGTGGTTACTTCCGCTTTCCAATATATCTTCACAGATAGCCGATTTTTCTCGCTGAACGTTTTTAACATTAAAAACGTTCAGATATACACCGAGGTTTCTAATACCAGTCATCTTCTTTTGTCGTAGAGGTACCGTCAACTACGGCATCTTTACCATAATTTTAAAGAAAAAAACCTTATAAATCGAAAACCAAACCACTTAGGATTAGCCTATGATTTTCAATCGATAGATGTAGTACTTGTCTGTAGCTTTATATAAATTCACTGCGGCTTTTAATTGCAAAATAACTAAAGTATCACCAAAAAGATGGTTTAGATAAAGAAGCCAACAAAATGGCAATTTTACCTATACAGTATTTCTTCGTACAATGTAGCCTCTACATCTAAAAATGGTAAAGATTCCATTCCTCTATTAGTTTTTTAATTGTAGGTATACGTTGGTATATAAATAAAAATGCTATACGCTGGGCAAAGATGGCTGGTAGGTAAAGATGACACGGATTTCAATGAAATTTTCATACTAAGTTAATATTTTACCCAAGGCTGCTACCAACAGTTCAAAAAAATTACTCTTTAATAAAATTTTACAACTGGCTCATCACAAAACTACCAACGGGTCTATAAAATACCTACTAATTGTAACTTATAATAAAACTGATTTTGATTCATACAAGTCAGTGGTAGGCAAAGTTAACAAGGAAAGGTAAAGATGCCGTAGTTGACGGTAGCTCAAGTTCATATAAAAAAATGACAGATATGTCGCGTTTTATTAAATAACTCTTGGCAATTAGCTGACAGAGCAGAACAATTAACTTCAACTTTCACGTCGTCACTTTTTATCCCTCACTTGGGAAGCGTCTTCACTTCTATGGTGCACTTAAAATAAGTATTAGAAATAAAACAAAAATGTCATTTTTTTTAATTTATCATATTTATAGCGTATCGTTTATTTATTTAATTTAATTTTATGAAGTAATGTACAAAAAAAGACATCTACATACATACTACTATATATGCAAAATCGTTAAAAATAAACATTATCATAGAGAAAAACATAGGTCTATGCATATAAATGTGCTAGCACATCCGAAATGAGGCGAAATCGCACAACCAACTAGACCTAGACGCTCTGTATCTGACTGTGCTGAATTAACATTTGTTTGTTGACGCGCGAACTGACGCATTTGATTCCAATTTTCATAGATTTTTAAATCAAACAAAGGATTTAGTCTAACAAATGTGTTTTTACACAAATTAAAACTAAAAATAAAAAGTAGAAAAAATGTATGCAATTAAAACTAAAAAATAAAAAAATATTTTTTTGTAAACTTTGAATTATATTCAATAAATTTAGGTAGAAAAATAGGTAATAATATATACAATTATATAAGCAGAGTATTACCACTAGATTGTTATATATAATATGTATGAGAAAATAATGTGTAATATTGCATAATTTTAGAAATATATAAAAATATATTTTTTTCTTTATTTATTTAAATCCAAAATAAAAATTTACAATGTTGACATAAATAATAAAGTGGAGAAAAGAGCAAATACTTAATCATTGTTTGTGAAGCAAAGAAAGTAAAGATTTGATGGATTTTATCAGCTCTACAGTCTGTTCTGGAGTGATACCACTCTTATATTTGTTACATAGTACACTTTTTTATAAATTTTCGGTTAATATAATGATCATTTTTAGCAACCTAATTAAGAAAATATGAAGAAAAAGACATCTAATGTAAATTATTAAAAGCGGTAATAATAAAAGGATAAAATGATAATTACCTACATAGGCGTTATAATAAATAGATACAGTTATATCTAAATACATACTCATACATATAAAAATTATATATTCACATACACATACACATTCATATATACAAAACGTATATACTAATATTTAATATATACGTACATATTAATATATAAATAAACAAAAATAAATAATTGCAAAAACTTTTCTTTGTTTTAAGACACAATTTCCATAAGCTGCCTTTCATATGTATTTTTAATATACACCCTGTAGTAGTAATTAGATCTTCAGTTTTTGAGTTATAACTAATAAAAAAATATTCAAAAAACCCGTTGCGATTGTCGAGTTTAGTCGACAGTTTCTGCACAAAACTTGTCTTGCCGTTATGCGCTCTGCGGAAAACCACAACTGACATGGAGTATGGTTAGCATGTTTCAGCTGGGATTTCATAATGTCTCTTTGTTCATCTGTTACTACAATATAGAAGTAAGTTAATGTAACTAAGTATTTTAAAATTACATTACCTTGTGTTAACCCGCTCGCAAAGCACTAATATAAAAAAAATATTCGTTTACTCTGCTTGCTTGGGATTGTCTTTTTTTAACTCTTTAATTCTCATTTATTCTATTATAAATAGAAACACACTTCTTGGAAATAATTTGTTTAGTTTGATAATTCCACCCCTAATTAATCACCATTTTCCTCTTCATACTGACACACTCTTCTTAAAGGCATGAACAATTTTATACTTGGCCTATTTATTCATAGATTCTTCATAGCCTTCAATTGCTGAATGATTCGAAGATTACCAAAAAGTAACAAATTTTTGGTGAATAAAACTATATCGCAAAGTCGGTTTATTTGTCGCTGTCGGTTTATTTGGATATTGGATTTATTCCTTGCGTCGTGATGATGCAAATCACTATTCATTGGGACGTCTGCTAGGTGTCTACGGACGTACATAATATTTTGATAGATGTAAAACGAAAATAGGGTCATGATTACTGATTTTACGGACAGCGGTTTACGCGAACTTCTTGGAGAAATTGTATAAATTGCTTAACCATATTTTCTGGAGGAGAAACATTCTGGTTGAATTTTTGCCATTCCCCAATACAGTTGGATATCCATTTGGAAGGAGCTGAGGCAGCGGGGCTCTCCCCCTCCGGAAGAGGGCCTCCCCTCTTAACGGTGCTATCCGTGGGCCTCTTCATCGCCCGAAGTCGCCCGTATCCTATCGTGACGTCCCGGCCGCCCCTGTGAGTGCGTGCCTTTTGCGGGTTCTCCAGGTCTAGATGCCCCCGATGGTGCCCCTGCTGCTGTTTATTGATGTAAGTCGGCACCGCACATAGCCACATGGATACACAGCCACAAATCACCAGCGATAGATACAAATAACACTAATCTAGTATATAAGAGTAACTTAATTTGGAAAACTTTTTCTAATTATTTGTTAGTTTGTAATCAATATGTAAATAGTTTTTGATGAAAAATAAACGGTTCTCGAGGTTGTCGGAAGGGGTAGAAACCCAGAGAATCTTCCTCCATGTCTCCGTTCGTTCACCCCTCACGCGCTACCCTTCCGGTACGCGTGAGGTTGTCGTTGCACGAAATCGCGGGCAGATAAAACGACCCATGTCGTTAGAACTGCCCGGGTGGTGGCCGGGATTTCTTCCCCCGCCTGTCACCGCGTAAACGCATAATAAAAAAAATATTAATACAGTAGTAAACGCGTTATCAGGGAATGAACACACGCAAAATAAACGGATTAGGCGGCTTCGAAAACGCATACATTTCTTACATTTCTAATGGCGAATATGACACCGTACAGTTGTTTACTGAAATAATTTAAATGATCAAACCATTGAAATTTTTGATCAAGTTCTAATCATAGGAATTTAGTGAAGGGGGCGTTTTTTAGTTCGTCAGTCCCAAAGTGGACATCTATTTCATTAGAGTCAAATGGCCGCCAAGAGAAGCATATTGCTCTTGAGTTGTTTATTTGAAATCAAATATTAAGTCTGTCCACTGTTTCTTTTATTCATTTAGCCAGAGTGTCTTTATTTTCATCGATTAAAAGAAGGAAAATACTTGGAAATAAATAAAATTTAAAAACTTCCATTTATTCTTGTTTGTATATTTGTGCGTTAGTTTGTGCAGCAGCTGCAGTCGAAAAAAAATAATCGACCGGTTATCTTAAAAGAATAGCATTAATTGTTCACTCAGGACCTTTAATCAATTATCTTCATCATTCAAAAGCTCTCGAATCCATCTTCTTACACTTTGAATTTTGCAGTCAACCAGTATTTTTTTGTAATAATTATATATGTAAATTTTATGTAAGGAATTAACTGCTTTCAAGCAAATGAGAATTAATTTATAAACATTTTCTGATACCATATAACTTTCTCCTTACGGCACTAACGAAGTATTACAAAGTGTTCAAACACGTTGTCTATATACTCTATAGCAATTTAGAGAAACTTGGAACCGCTTTCGGCGTTATATAACTAACCGAGGTCAATTCTTTTTAAAGCGGTCCCGCGTGGGTTCAAAGAAGGAAACTAAACGGAAATTTATCTAATGGCGCATAAAATTTACGAAGCGTAACGTAAGTTTCCTTACCGGACATCCTGGATTTTTAATTTATCGGCCAAACTTTGGCTGGCTTGATTAGTAATCGGGTTAAAGGTCTGTCTGAGGAAAGCTATTCATAAGGAAATTATTAAGCAAAAGTATGAGGAAATATTTAATAATTCACATACTATTTAAAAATATGTTTAAAAAATAATTACAACTCCGGAACAACTCGGAAAAAGACTTATATATAAAATAAACCTAACCTAATATCCTACCTAATAAACCTTATCATGAGATTAGGGCATCCTTAGTCTTAGGCATGGGTCAGGTACAATAAATGCTACACAAACGTTTGGCTTAGAGAAAGTTTTATTCGCGGTGGATTCGAAACAATTTACTGTGGTTCAAAAAACGATAGGTACGTTTTACTTGGGGCAATTTCATGTTTACCAAATTTAATAAAGGGCGAAAATTTGGTGGTGACGAAACATAAATAAAGCTACGTCCGGAAACAAAACAGCAATCGAGCATTTCGTGAACCAAACCTAACCAAAGTGGCGCGGCGCGATTGCAGTGCCACAAAGCAGGTGATCGCTTCTTTATTTAGGAAAACTGGGCACGTGAGTCCTGTTGCTTTGGAGAGTCATCATACCCTGAGTGCTGAATAGTACAGGATCATTTCCTTGCCGAAGGTTATTAACAAACTCCGTAAAAGAAACTGTAAATGCTCCAACATCTTGAATCGAGACAATGCCGCTCTTAAACGGTCAGAGAGCCAAACGAATTTTTGAAAGCAAAAAACGTAGAACTTATTGGGGTTTTCTCTGATGTCGTGAGTTATCGATATGATCAGAAACCAACTTTGTGAAGTCTTATTTCCTTGGCGTAGTACATGCGGCAGGATACGCAATGTTTAATATTTAGACCATTTAATTATCCAAAAAGAAGTTAATAGAAGAGATGGCGTACCATTGATAACGTCAAACGAGAATGAGTAAATATGCTAAATGTACACGCTTATATATCGGTAGATTTACTATTAAGTGGGGTAATTTTCGTTTGAAATTATACTTGCAGCCATGAACAATGCTTTTTTTTCATACATTGATACATTGCAGCGTGTGAAAGACTCGTTTAAAAATGAATTTATTATTTCTTTGAACACTATTATTCATCAGGTGATTGGGCGATTTTGCCTGTTAAATTACGTCAACTGAATCTAGGAATTAGAAATGTTTGTTGATTTTAATGTTACATTGTTCATCATTATGAGTCACTACCAAATCATGAGTCATCCTTAATAAAGTCCTGATTCGGAAACTTGTGACTTCTTCTTGATCCCAAAAATTAAAAACCATTTACACCGTCAACAATTTCTATGGCCAGAAGAGGCGGTTAATATATATGAAAAACATGTTTTCGAGGTCACCACGAAGGAGATGAATACATGTGGGGCTCTCTAGACGATCAAAATTGTCTGTCAAGCATTTAGGCGCTTGATAGCATGCTTGACGTGGCTTAATGACACATTAAGCATGCTTGTCAAGCATGCTTATTTTTTTCATTTATCGGCCCGGCGTATTCGCGTCAGCGCTGGAAGAGGATAGCAAACTGCATGAAATATGCAAATATATATAATAGTTATTTTTTAAATATTTACCATAAATGCCTAAGTTTGCAGTTTTATACCAGGGAGCCATGTAAATTAGACGTAATTTACGTTAAGACCCCTATGTGTTACGGGGATGGAAGGACACGACATTATAAAAGAATCTTCAAATAGAAAGGCCTGAAAAAGGCCGGACCATACAAGACCGAACTTACAGAGTCCAACCTTACAAGGTGCGATTCCCCACAGGGTCACCATTTTCCGTTGGGATAAAGTTAATGGAATTGTATTTAAATTCTGTCGGCCGAATGGAATAACGACTCACATGTACAAACACGTTAAGTACATTCACAGATACATATATTTTTTCACAGTAGGGTTGGTTGTAAGAGATAATGAACCCGCCAGTTACAATTAAAATGTAGAAACAAGCAATGTTATTATAGATAGTCAAATAAATTGATATTAGTTTCGCCGTCAATGCTATCAGCGCCTCCTGCATTTCAACGGCGCAGAAGGGTAGCCAAAATATAATACGGATTTAAGCAATCTAATATACTTATATATTGTATACCAATATGGGTACGTATGTATGTGTGTAGTGTAAATAGTTTCCAAGCCGACTATGCTGGGTACAAGCGTGAAACATTTCATTTTCAACGGACTCGCCCGTATTTCCTGACACATGCCAGACAGAGAATACACGGCCGAAATCACTCTGGAATATTCATATCGTTCATGTGAAATGTTTCGGCGAAACGTTCCGACCGTCGATAGGTATGGCCGGCCGGCGGTGGAGTATCTATCGCATCGTATATCGTGTATCGCATCCCATTGGTATTCAAACGGCAGTCTGCCGTAATAAATAGTAGGGATTGCCGGTTGACGTCGGTGGTCGCATCGCTCAGCTCGGCAAACAAAAGTTATTTTTGTCATAAAAGCGGAGAGCGATTTGCTGTTTCTGTCATGCGATATTTCATGCGTTGGAAAGTGGAGGCGGCCACTGCCAATACGCCTGTCGCATACTCACCATAATGTAGAATAGTATACAGGACTAGAATATAAGCCCGTTCTTAACGGGCTGTTAGTTAATGGCCCGTATTTGTCTCTCGCGGGTGCCTAACAACAGGAAGCGGACTGTATTTTGCGGACTGTATACTAGCGGACGGGAATTTTGAACTAGCGTTTTGGTATTCCCTTTCATGGGTCCTAACTGGAGCGTGCTTATGTAGAGGCTATCAGGCTATTAAATTGATGTCAAGCACTGGCAAACCCTTTTTCATATTCCGTTTCTGCAAGTGTCATGGCGGATGAGTCTTAACTAAGAACGGTCTACAATCGAACAGACTACTTCTGATAACCGTGGAACTCTTGTTTCGATCGCGATTTCCTAGACTTTTCATCGCAATTTCTGTGATATGGGCTAAGCATAGGCTTCTGAATCGAAGAAACGACGTTGAGTGAAGAGCAAATTTTGAGGTTATGTTGGATGTTTGAACTTTTGAACAAAATAAAAGTAATTTAATTACCATTGATTATCATCGGAATAAACCAGGGTTACTCATCACATCGATAATTGACTCCTTCTGCTCCTATCTAATAATAATAATAAAACTCTTTATTCTTAAGAAAAGGCGAGCTTATTGCCTGCAGGGAATATTTTAGAGCAAACCTATACTATTGTAAGAACATTATTTGCGAGTAGACTACATAACTTAACCTATATAAAGAGTATGACAAATAAAATATAGGAGGATAGAAAGAAGTATATACTTTACTCTTTGTGGGCACAGATTTACCACATCAAAATAATCTAACACCTATAAGGACGCTAAGGTTTTAAAAGGAGGGGAATGGGAGGGGAAAGGAAATTTATCTGGAGGATTTTAAATGCTCTCTGAGTCTGTTTTTAAAAGTTGTTATGCTTGGCGCGGTTCTCACATTTTCGGCAAAGCATTCCAAAGACGGGCTCCATGCACGGTGAAAGAGAATGAGAAGAAGTCACTGCTGTGACTAGGGATAGAGAGTAGCAGGTTGTTTTTTGATCTCAGTGGGCGTTCATGAGCCGATAGTGCAGTAAATCTGCCGGTAAGATAATTGGGAGCGACGCCATCCAAGATCTTGAAAAGCATACAGAGAACTCGCATGTCTCTTTTCTCCCGGGTCGACAGCCAGTGAAGCTTCTCTCTGTACTCCGTGATGTGGTCAAATTTTCTGAGGCCATGGATATACCGAATGCAAACATTTTGGAGACGCTCAACTTTGGTGGATAACTCCTCCGTGAGGTCGAGAAATGCGACATCTCCATAATCCAGAAGGGGGAGGAGAGCAGACTGACAAATCATAATCTTGCTCTCCTCCGGGAGGATATTTTTCAGCCTATTCAGCGAATGAAATCGGCCGAAGAGTTTGCGTCGCATTTCTCGAATATGTGGCCGCCATGAGAGGTTGTCGTCCATATGGACACCGAGGTTTTTAACCTCGAAACTGAAAGGGACCTCATCCGCACCGATGCAGATCTTCAGGACATCATTTATATTAATCCTTGAGGTAAAGTAACTGCTACCGATGATAATAGCCTGCGTTTTGGAAGGATTTAAGAGCAATCCATGTGCTTTGGACCACTCGTATATCATCGATAGATCTTCATTTACAGCAGCAATTGTTGTATCATTATCTCCCGGGCGAAAGTGAGAGTATATTTGGACGTCGTCGGCATAGAGGTTATATTTTGCTTTAATGGAGTTGGTAACTGAGTTAATGAATAAAGAAAAGAGGAGTGGGGATAAAACACTACCTTGGAGGACGCCGGCGACTTGTGGTAGAAAATTAGAGATCTGATCTTTGTTCCTGACGCACTGATATCGATTATTCAGAAATGATCTAAACCAGTTTATTACGGGATTCGCAAAGTTACATGATTCTAATCGAGCAAGGAGAATATCATAATCGACAGAATTAAATGCACTGCTGAAGTCTAAAAGGACGAGAATAGTGAGCTGTCGATTATCCATCGCTTGACGAATATCATCGGTAACATGAACTAAGGCAGTAGTCGTGCTATGATGGGGTCGAAAACCTGATTGAAATGGGTTTATAAGGTTGTTAAGAGAAACATAAGAGAGCAACTGGCTATATGCCAGTCTTTCAATAGCTTTGACTAGCACTGGGAGAATTGAAATCAGCCTAAAGTTTTCTGGGGAATTTGTTGAAGAGGTTTTTGGTATTGGGACAACAATAGCTTTCTTCCAGACAGCGGGCAGTTCGCCACTTTTAAGAGAAAAATTGAAGATGAATGCAACTACTTCCGCTATTTCATTTAAAATAGGAATGATAAGTTGGAGGCTTATGCCATCATGACCCACAGCTTTCGACTTGATGATTAGTAGCATTTTAGTTACCTCCTGGGCTGATATTGAAGAGATATTAAAAGTTGGGCTGTTAAGTGGGAGTAAAGAACTACTACGGATCGCAAACAGAGCATAGCTCTGTTACGTCATCTAGGATGACAGGGGGGGATGAAAAGTGAACGTTCAGAGCATCGATATCTATATTGGGCGAGGCAATCGAGGACGACTTGCCGATGCCAAGAGAGTGAAAAAGTCTCCACATTTGAGCGGGAGAAGCAGTTTGGAGAAAGTGGTTTATATGGAGTCTCTTAGCATTGCGACATAGCTGGGTACATCGGTTTCTAAGCACTCTGTAAATTTCCCAGGTTCTAACCTATCTAGTAACCTATCTAGTAGCCTCTTCGAAGAGCGCCTGTCTCCGGTATAGCGTGGGATTCTCGCGGGCAAGTTGGCGTAGCTAGACGGTGGACTGTATTCGTCCCCAAGTCCCTAAATTCAGGCGAGGTTAAAAGAACGATCACTGTCGTTATACCTTGCTTATGTGACGGGTTCGCCCGTTGTAGGTGACAACACCCCACTGTTTGTTATTATTCCTGGTTTCTAATGGTAGGTAAACCTAACTCACGCTTTAACTCTTATCCGGTAACCACCTCAAAGAGGGACAACCTGGAAGGGACCGCTGTGAGCTCTGCCTGCAGCTGTAGCCTGCAGTCGTATGGGGTTGGGACCGGGATCCGGATAAGTGTGGATCCGGGAGAACTTGTCATGCGGAACTGGGCGGTTTGCACACCAGGCTGCATCAACCTGCTTGAGCAATCCGACGATTAACCGGAGAAGTGTATAGACGTACGTTTTCCATCAAGCGTTGGAATAGTCGTTGTCCTGACGACATCTAACCTCAATACGCTTCATTGGCCACCCGATCCCGCGTGATATTAACTGCCAAAATACGCCTCGGCCCAAGATAAAATCGATCTGAATTACCGCTAACGTCAGGTAGGGAAATATGGGAAAGGTTTCGCAAGCAACCACTAATCTGTGACCAGATTGGAGGATGAAGCCCTTCCCAGTGCCTCGCGGTAAGGCGTTGGACTTTGATGGAGCTAGACTATGGACTGTGTTTGTCACCAAGCCTGTGCATTCACTCCATGGGAGAGATAATTTTTTGATATCGGTATAACTTCTTGGGGTGGCGGGTTTGCCCGCAGTTGTTAACAACCCTCAATGTTTGTTTTTGGAGCGTATGTGTATATATGCAGAAACCGGATTTTGATTTTATTTTATCGGCCGATCGCAAGAGGAACTCATCTTAAAATGCGTAATAAATGATTACTCAGTAGAATCGCTGAAGATGAAGTCGTAGATAATAAATAATCATCGTTCGTCGCCAGGGATGACAGTTAAAAACTATCACCAACAACATTCTTACCAATAATCGAGGTGGTAAAATTGTACCTATCTTATAATTCCGCGGTATTTTCAAAAGCCTTAACTGACGACCGAGACTAACCGTGACGTACGACTTTCCCGTTCGCATATTTTGTTAATAATGTTAGCTGAATCGTCTGAATTGTGCCTGGAAAAAGTCTTCGGAAAGCGATGTGATGTCATAGGCGATGTGAGCGATGTGATGCTTCAACGCGTATTACCTATACGTATAATTCGCTAACATATAATAATAATATAGGAATAGAAGTATCTACTGAATATTGGTCGTTTATCATCCATCATTTACTTGTAGTTACAAAATAAAAATGCATGATTTTGTACTGACTTTTCTCAATGCTACTGTGAAGGATATATTATGTAAATAATTAAATGCTGTAAGTCTAATTCGACAAATATTTTTTAGATTTTTTATTAACTCAAGCAGTAGATAACAGATTATTGTATGCGCCAAACGTTTTCCGAAATAATTAATTAAATATATACATTTTTAAAAAATGTGCCTGTCAGCTCTGACGAGCGAATGGAGTTTACTTTTTAAGTGCGATTGTCATTGAGTATACAAAAGGCAAAGAGGGTAAATTGATTTATAGTTAATTGAATGTTTGATCGACCGATCAATCGATCGATAGATCAATCAATCAATCAGTCAATCAATCTTTAATCATCAATCATCAACCACAAATAAATCAATCATTTATCAATCAATCATTATCAATTATTCATCATCAATGAATCATCCTTAATTAATCATCATCAATCAATCATAATTAATCAATCATCATCAATCAATCATCATCAACAATCATCATCAAGCAATTATAATCAATCAATCATCATCAATCAATCATAATTAATCAATCATAATTAATCAATTATCATCAATCAATCATCATCAATCAATCATCGTCAATCAATCATTATCAATCGATTATTTGATGTATGGTCAGTATGGATTGATCGGGAAGCCATCGAATTTCATCGAAATCATGGCCTCCTGTTAAGTATTAATGCACTATTTTTAATTTTCGAACATTACTAAACGTAATGCACTCCTGTCATCTACGTATGTGTGCAGCTGAAATTAAAGGTAAAGCTTTTTTTACTGTCCATTAAATTCTCATACCGGGGGCTTTAAATGAAATCGATTATTAATGAGTAAACTCCAAAATTAAAAAAAATATATATCGAATGTGCTACTACTGTGCTGGTATCAGCAAATCACATTTCATTTTCATTTTGCTGTCGCTACGCGAAGGGAAGTGACATTCCATTTTGTGTCACTTGTATTGAATGAAGTACCTACATGACGGTGCCTTTGACATGACGAACGTCATGTCATAGAGATCCAGCGACCGCCTATGCCAGAAAGACTAGGTACGAAGAATATTTTTAAAGCACAGAATGGTTTTATTGACAAGTTGACAATGTAGGAAATTAAATGGCCAGAAAAATCTTAACTTTTAATTATATCATTTAGAAGTATTGAAGTTAAACCACCCGCATTTGTAAGTTAGTGAGTAAGTTTTGTGATGAATCTGAATATAATTGTGTAAGCATTTGATAGAATTGAAGATATTGGCATGATGGCAAATGCCCTTTTTTACAAGACTGGCAAAAAAAAAGAGAGTAATGTTTTTAGAGTACATGTATGTATGTATGCTATCCGTGTATTTATTTCACCATGACCAAAATGCTTGAACCGATTTAGAAGTATGTATTATTGTTAGAACTATTATATCATCCCGGGTGTCAAAGAGTAACTAAACTGTCCCATTGTCAAAGAATTGTCCAAAATATCTAAATGTCAATAAATTAAGATACATCGTGTTTACTAACAAATGAACGTTCCTATTAAGTAGATTTTAAAAATATTAAGGTTATATGTTAAAAATATTAAGGTATATGAATAAATATATACATCAAAGATATTTAGCAATTAAAAAAATACTGCTTAAGCACCAAGGGCAACCGACTACGTGCGGCGGCGGCGGTCGGGGCGATGCTGTATAAAGCGTTACGAATGGTGGGTGATTGTCACGAGGTAACTGCCGCAGGGCGCGCAGCCCTGCGACGCGCAGCCCTGGGGCGCAACGCAACACTAAGAAAGCCGGGTCGATGGTCTCAAGTCACGACAAGCCAAGCTAAAGGGTAGTTACCCAGCGGAAGATGTCTCGGGCTCCGGATAAGGCCCTTTGGACACTAGATGTTTATAGAGATAACACAAGTCACCGTAACGGAACATCGTAAATTCAATTTGGTTTCAAAGAATATTACAACAATTTGGTTTCGACGAGAATACTAATAAACGTGCTTTTTAGTGCGAACGAATTGTTTGTAACAATTATGGGTAAATGTAATAGTTTCCTTTTTGTAACGGCGGACTTTTTTTTCCATTATTTTGGTTTATGTAAAAATCGTGGATTCAAGACGTGTAATAAATAATTAAGTTACGAGTGTGCAATATCGAAAATGAAATATTATAACGCATTCCTTTTACCTGTCAAAGAAAGACAAAGGTAAAGCAGATAAACAAGGTTTGACCGGTACTGCTCTCCACTGCGTTTGTGTATCTGCTGCAATGCCTCCCTAAGGCCAATTCGTCAATCTTCAGTTACAACGCTTCTGCCATCTACCTATGTTTGCAGCTACGTTACGTCTACCTGACATCGATTCCGTTTGTATCGACATGACAGCCCCGTAAAAATTTGTTTGAATAGATATAGTTTTACGTTGTGTGGAGACGCAAAAAGAAAGAGTCTGACGAAAATCAATTTAAGTACTTATTTTATTATTGTATACGTGATTGATCTAAAGAATGAAAAGAGTTTTCCATCACAACTACTATTGTATAAATATATATATATATATATATATTGTATATATATATATATATATATATATATATATATATATATATATATATATATATATATATATATATATATATATATATATATATATATATATATATATATATATATATATATATATATATATATATATATATATATATATATATATATATATATATATATTATATATATATATATATATATATATATATATATATATATATATATGTATATATATATATATATATATATATATATATATATATATATATATATATATATATATATATATATATATATATATATATATATAGATATATATATATATATATATATATATATATATATATATATATATATATATATATATATATATATATATATATATATATATATATATATGTATATATAGATTTATATATATATATATATATATATATATATATATATATATATATATATATATATATATATATATATATATATATATATATATATATATATATATATATATATATATATATATATATATATATATATATATATATATATATATATATATATATATATATATATATATATATATATATATATATATATATATATATATATATATATATATATATATATATATATATATATATATATATATATATATATATATATATATATATATACATATATATATATATATATATATATATATATATATATATATATATATATATATATATATATATATATATATATATATATATATAGTTAATATTTGATTTGTAAAATCTTTTTTTAAAGAATTCGTTTAAAGGATGACACTTTGATGAAAAAATAAAAATAATAAAAGCCACTTACATAGCTGGAAAGTGTACTCATCCAAGAATACATCTCGTTTAAACAATAAGCATTTCCCAGTCCAGTCCGGGAAAACCTTCCAGCTATGTAAGTGGCTTTTATTATTTTTATTTTTTCATCAAAGTGTCATCCTTTAAACGAATTCTTTAAAAAAAGATTATATATATATATATATATATATATATATATATATATATATATATATATATATATATATATATATATATATATATATATATATATATATATATATATTTTTATATATATATATATATATATATATATATATATATATATATATATATATATATATATATATATATATATATATATATATATATATATATATATATATATATATATATATATATATATATATATATATATATATATATATATATATATATATATATATATATATATATTTGATAGTTTTGTGTATATATTCTTTTTAGAATTGATCAATAAGATGATTATAAAGTAAATAATTATAAAAGCCACTTACATCGTGACGAAGGATTCCCTTGATCGGATTCGGGAATGCTTTAGGTGTTAACGAGAATGATGAATGCCTCTCACTTGCGGAAAGAGGAGTAGGTTTAAGTTGGGCCCATTTTTCAACTAGTAAACGCTCACCCTTCATCCAATTATCTCAAAAATTAAGCTACAATCCTTCTTTATACGTAAACTCACTCAATTTCCTATTATTTCGAGGAAAATAACAAGACAAGACGAGCTACTTGACAGATGGAAAAATTCTTCCATCTGTCAAGTAGCTCGTCTTGTCTTGTTATTTCCCTCGAAATAATAGGAAATTGAGTGAGTTTACGTATAAAGAAGGATTGTAGCTTAATTTTTGAGATAATTGGATGAAGGGTGAGCGTTTACTAGTTGAAAAATGGGCCCAACTTAAACCTACTCCTCTTTCCGCAAGTGAGAGGCATTCATCATTCTCGTTAACACCTAAAGCATTCCCGAATCCGATCAAGGGAATCCTTCGTCACGATGTAAGTGGCTTTTATAATTATTTACTTTATAATCATCTTATTGATCAATTCTAAAAAGAATATATACACAAAACTATCAAATATTTCAAAATATTGAATTTTTACATATTTTATGTTTCGTTCATTGTAAATAATCCATTTAGGTTAAAGGTAATCTTTCCAACTAATAGGAAAGAGCTGACTGCTTCCTTTCATTGATATGAGGGCATGTCACGCTTTTAGTTTTAAGTTTTCAGCTGAATATTGATCGCAGCTTCTTTATATCGCACCTTTAGAAAATAAAAAAACGAAATTCGAAATTTTAAATTCTTCCATCTGTCAAGTAGCTCGTCTTGTCTTGTTATTTCCCTCGAAATAATAGGAAATTGAGTGAGTTTACGTATAAAGAAGGATTGTAGCTTAATTTTTGAGATAATTGGATGAAGGGTGAGCGTTTACTAGTTGAAAAATGGGCCCAACTTAAACCTACTCCTCTTTCCGCAAGTGAGAGGCATTCATCATTCTCGTTAACACCTAAAGCATTCCCGAATCCGATCAAGGGAATCCTTCGTCACGATGTAAGTGGCTTTTATAATTATTTACTTTATAATCATCTTATTGATCATATATATATATATATATATATATATATATATATATATATATATATATATATATATATATATATATATATATATATATATATATATAAATATATATATATATATATATATATACATATATATATATATATATATATATATATATATATATATATATATATATATATATATATATATATATATATATATATATATATATATATATATATATATATATATATATATATATATATATATATATATATATATATATATATATATATATATATATATATATATATATATATATATATATATATATATATATATATATATATATATATATATATATATATATATATATATATATATATATATATATATATATATATATATATATTTTTAAAGAATTCGTTTAAAGGATGACACTTTGATGAAAAAATAAAAATAATAAAAGCCACTTACATAGCTGGAAGGTTTTCCCGGACTGGACTGGGAAATGCTTATTGTTTAAACGAGATGTATTTTTGGATGAGTACCACTTTCGACGGTACACTGTAGGTTTAATGGGATCCCTTTATCGCTAGCGAACGATCACCCTTCATCCACATCTCATTAAACCTACAGTGTACCGTCGAAAGTGGTACTCATCCAAAAATACATCTCGTTTAAACAATAAGCATTTCCCAGTCCAGTCCGGGAAAACCTTCCAGCTATGTAAGTGGCTTTTATTATTTTTATTTTTTCATCAAAGTGTCATCCTTTAAACGAATTCTTTAAAAAAAGATTTTACAAAAAACCAATCAAATATTAACAATATATATATATATATATATATATATATATATATATATATATATATATATATATATATATATATATATGTATATATAGTAGTAGTAGTAGTAGATGGAGTGGGGGGCTTGTTTCCAGCCCTTGATGTCACCTAGATCTGTAAGGTCTTTTGTAACTACCCACTGTGTGGTTAGGTCAGTTGTCAGCTAGTAGCCCGGTACTTCTTACCAGACTAAGTAGGTCACTGACCTTCAAGTTGGGCAGATCGCTGGGTTCGAGAAAGGCTCGTCCCAGTAAACTGTGTCTTTTGGCGGCGAGCCCTGGACAGCGGCCAACAATGTGTATGCTGTCTTCAGGTTCCTCGCCACATATTCGGCAATCCTTGCTCTCAGTCAAGCCAAGGTTGAATAGATGAGCTCTAAGGGTCGTGTGTCCGGTGAGGAGACCGATAGTGGTTCTAAGGTTCTTCTTGCTCAAGGGCCTTGGTTTTCTTCTGTAGTGGTTGCTCCATCATGGCTTTTGCCTGGCGACATCCCTGACTCTGTTTCCAGGAAGCCCGATGTTCCTGCTCCAAGCAGTCCCTGATGATTTTCTTACCTGTAGCGAAGGGGACCCCTATAGCTGGCTCCACTGGGCAATCCAGTGTGCCCAGTGGAGCCAGCTGTAGGGGTCCCGTATAATGTATATATAATAATATATATATATATATATATATATATATATATATATATATATATATATATATATATATATATATATATATATATATATATATATATATATATATATATATATATATATATATATATATATATATATATATATATATATATATATATATATATATATATATATATATATATATATATATATATATATATTGTGAAAAAATAAAAGATTTTGAAAGAAAAATTTGTTTTGATTTATTGTGATTTGTGGAAAAATAAAAGACGGCTGAGCAGGCGGAGGATTGGTGGTTGGGAAGGGGAGGGGGGTGGGAGGGGGAGGGGGGGAAGGGGGGGGGGGAAGTAGGTTATGTGAGGAGAAAAACAAATAGATTTCTCGACATAACAATGTGGCCTATTCTTATCAGTGCATAGCATTTATTTTTACTTTCCCAGCCTACCAACTGACCAGAAGGGAAAGTATAGTGAACGCACTGAAAATCTTTTCCGGAATGAACGAAATTACGAAATACCTATACCTATGTTAACCCCCCCCCCCCCCTCTATACGACGAAAACCATTTTCAGATTGAAGTATGTCTGTGTGTACCTCTGTCTGTCTATATGTATGTCTGTGTGTATTCCTCCTCGACAGCGCCCAAACGCATAATCCGATCGAGCTGAAATTTAGTATTTAGGCAATATTTAGCAATGGCAATAGTTGAAAGATTGTGGTTAAAATCGGTCGATCAGTGGCTCACTAGTCACATAATATCATCCTCGAAATATTGGACTTAGATAGTTGATTTTTGGTACGCAGATGCATTGTTGGGCCGAAATCACACTGTGAAGTTTTGTTTGGGATATCTCATATAAAAACTGCACTAATAGTATTTAAATTCCCGGTGATACAATCCCGACGATGCCGCTTTTTTTAATAAGTTTCCAGGTCCCTACAATCTGTGTATCTACAATTATGTGATCTACAATCTGTGATATACAATCTAAAATTATGTAAAATATATGAAAGGACATCTAATAATGTAAAAATAGGGATAACTTAAATAAATAAGTAGATTTTATTCTAATATTGACGCCGAGTCACCCGAGGCTAACCCAGAAACGAACCAATGGGACCCAGCCGGGCTCGACCATCGGCCATGATTGTGTGTTCATCGATTTTAATTATCAAATTATTATTAAGATAAAGTCAGTACTTGCCGAGAATGTCTTGAGGTGACACAGCCGAATTTTAACTATCAGTGCCATCTACACGTTGCGTTTCATAGTAATATTCTGATTGACAGATTGTAGTACGACGTTATTTTATCTAATACGCTATATAATCCATGGCTATAACAAGATACCGGATCCGGTATCTTGCTTCAATACCGGATCAATGTAACACATATAGAGTTGTAGCACGTTCAGAGGTGCAGCGATAAGCCGAATGTTCAGTGCGAGTAGTATCGGACGGCTAAGCAGGCGGAGGGTTGAGGGTAGGGGAGGGCAGGGGAGGGCAGCTTTCGAAGGTAGGAAGCGGAGGGTAGACAGACAGACGTAATATCGGTGCAAGACACGGCTTTATTTGACAGCTCTGCGCGAGGTCGCCGCACTGTCAATGGCTTGACAATTTTACACCAGCTTATTCACGAATCGTCGAACCAGGAAGAGAGAAAAATTGAAATGGATTCCTCGACATAGCAATGTGGCTTTTTTATTAGTGCATAGAAACATTACATACGTTCCCACAACACAAGGTACACGTCAATATATACCCATAAATTTCCACCGAGCACTTCCTAATTTCAATGGACAACATAATATTGAAGTATAACAACAGGTTACCTGTTGATATACTTCCAATATATAATTATTTTCATTAAGGTTTTTTTTATAAAATATTTGTGGTTTATATGTATTTATACACATATATACATTTCCAGAATATACTCAATCAGACCTTTCATTTGGCACTAATTATATAATTATGTTAATTTATTGACATTTGGACATTTCGACATTTAGACTACTACTTACTTGATATTTTGATAGTTAAAGTACCCTATGACACTCGAGATGCCATAACCATTCTAACAATAATACACACTTCTAAATCGGTAAGAGTCTTTAGAAGTAAGCAATTGCAAAATAAAGTTTCTTGATAGCTAAAAAGTCAATTAGACTTGAATAACAATTGTGTGATCATATAAAACTTTGTAAGTCTTTGTAAACTTACAAACTTTATAGTTTTAAACTTTGTAAACTTTGTAATTCTAATAGTAAAACTACATTCAAATGATCATTAAAGTAAAAAAAACTGTCCTTAAAAATACAATATAGATAACTACAGGTAGTATTGCACATGTGAGAATTAGAAGTATTGCACATGGCGGTAATGTATTTCGAAAGTGCGATATAATTCGATCATTTATATTTTCATAGTTATGGTACCTTACGATTATCCATAGTTAACCGACTTCCTTTGGATTATTATTCAAAAAGTAGGTAAAAAAGGTTGTTTTTTTCATTAGATTTCCTAATAAAATATTTGTTTACAATATACCAAGCATTTTTTACACGAGAGACCCATTTATTACCCTTTTTTTGTATTTCGAATCCTAGGAACAATTTGACGTATCACGTGCGCTTTGTGGGTTTCGGGTGTTGTTTTCTTTTTGTACTCGAGCGTTGGTACTCGAACGTAGGTGATACGGGTTGTTGCGTTCGGGCGATATTATAGCGGCCGTATCACGTATGTAGGTTCATATAGGTAGGGCTGTTAATGTTCTACACAAAACTCGGGATGACCTAACGATTATAAATATACCATATGCTTTTAAGTCGGTTCAAGCCTTTAGAAGTTATAGGGAAATAAAGAAACGGAAAACATACAAAGATGAATCCTAAATACTTTACACACCTTCAATCGTGTGAAAAGATACAAGCATATGCACGCTTTAAAAAAAAACAAAACTGTTTAAGAAGCAGTTTTAAAAAAAACTGCTTTCTGTTTCTTCTTCTACTGTTTCTTATTTGACTCTTATGAAACTGTCCTTTGTTCTCTATTTGTGTTTCTATTCTCTATTTTCACCATTGATAAATTATTATTTCTCAATTGTCTATATTTTACCATACGATTGATAAACTATTTTACTTTTTAACACTATTATGTCAAATTATTTGATATTCTATATTTATTGAATTTTTATTCAACACTATTGCATTTATATATAACTAGCTGCGCCCAGCGGTTTCACCCGCGTAGTGATGGAAAATTGTGATAATGATTATAGAAAACCATATATCTTTATAAATTATAGCCTATGTGTTATTCTGATGTGTAAGCTATATTATTGTAAAGTTTCATCAAAATCCATTCAGTAGTTTTTGCGTGAAAGAGCAACAAACATCCATACATATATACAAACTTTCGCGTTTATAATATTAGTAGGATAACGTATGGAACTGATTTTTATCAATGATTTCATATTTATGATTTATTGAGTCCATTTTTTTACTACTTTCTTTTCGACTATCTACCACCTACATTAATTTCATAGTTGCTCTATTTTACTAATTATTTTTACTAATTCAACTGTATTATCTTAGCTTTTATTTTTATATCCGTGATGATGGCCCGGTGGCATAGTGGTTAGGTCGCCTGATCTTACGTTGTAAGGTCCTGGATTCGATTCCCGGCTGGGACACCATTTTCCGTTGAGATCTAATTAACGGAATTGCATTTTCAATTCTGTCGATCGAATGCAATAACAAGACACACACTTACACACATGTTACACCCATAAATACATATAAACACATCATAGTAGGGTTGGTTGTAAGAAATTGTCATATGACAATAAACCCGCCCATTGTGAAATTTCGCGATAAAGGGTAGAAACAAACAAACAAATGATTTATGCACTTCAATTGAAAATTTGGATTTTTATGAACAATTATCAATTTAATTTCTGATTGCTTCTTATTGAGATTCCCCCAGTTACATTTTTACTTCTCCGGACCAACAACCGACCAGGGGGTAAAGTAATGTGAACGCTTTATAAAAAATCGTGATGAAGACAGTAATATCCCATTTGAGCACCCCTGAAATGATTAAGACAATTTCCAGATTGAAGTTTGGAAGTCTGTGTTGGTATCCGATGTGTCATGGCGTATATCTGTCCGATTCTATTTACAGTCGGATGCAACAAAGCACGTCGCATCCAAGACATAATTAACATAAAATCATATATATATAGCTATAAAAAAACAGTAAGCCAATAATTAAAATATTACATCAGAACGGTTAAAAAACCGGTTATATCACAGCAAAACATTTACAGTATGCAGACCACCAGTTATTTTATCCAGTTGTATGAGAATCAGATTAGTTGAAGTGGTATTTGGACTATGCAACGCTCCAATTAAGTTTTAGATCTTTACCAGATTTTGAGCAAATCAAGCAAAGGATGAGGGCCGATGTTTATTGAAATCAAAATAGACGAGAAAAAAGATGTAAAAACTTGAAATTTATCTCATAAAACAAATGTTTTTAATGAAAGATATGATTCCTTAACAATAATTTGATTACTTTGCGGAAGTAAGGATGACCATATCCGTGTGAGAAATCAAAGAAGATTATAACTGTAGATTTTCAGCTATCATCTCCGGCTAGCTCAACTGGTTTCTCAGATGTCGGCAGTGTTTATTACTTTGTTTCTTGTCGCCGTCGCCAGCTATTCTAAAGACAACCACTAGCGCGAGCAGGTGAGGATGAGAATTGGGCCAGATAAGATGTTGTTTCGTTCTTCCCATACTCCTTTTGTCACTTTGCTGCTTCGGTTATACTTTTTGATGCGAAACTAAGCTTTTCAGGTTATTGATACGGTTCTCTAGATTATAAAAAACTTATGATTTTCATGATAATTAGACCTAAACGCAAACGGCGATCGAGTATATTCGGGACGCGTCCTGTGTCAACCGCGAGTGAATCCAGACTGCATAATTTCACTTTATTTAATGACTGTAATAATTATTAATTATCATTAGTGAAAAATGTAATGTACTATTGCTGTGTCTTGGCTTTCAGCATACTTATGTATGTACGCAATCAATTTAAGTTGAATACAGACGTTTTTCTTTTGATTCTGATCATTATTGATAACACTGTTATCCACAATTCCCTTCTTTTGATTTCGTAGCAACAATCTTCACTCCAGATGTTTTTAAATGAGTCAACGGCCTTTTCAATGTTACCACGCGCAATTTAAAAATGAAAGTGAAGAGAAAAAGTTCGCGGATCATGTCCAGGCTACCGGGACCGTCCAGAAACGCTGCCCCAGCCACCATCACGATTAGACCGTCTGCTTATATGAAGGCTGTCATAAATCTCGACATAAGCTAGAATTATATTACACACACGGCTACCTGTCAAAAGTTTTGAGATGGGTTGGCCGGTTGCTCGGCACTTGCCTGACTCGACGCGCAGCGCGGGCCGATATTATGAGCTGCTACGAATACAATATCACTTTTTCCAGGAAATTTCACGAAATCAACCGAGATAAAGTATGATTGCTTTGGGAGGTAATTTCCGCGACGTACGATCAGGCAATTCTAAGTGATATCACATTCAATCGGGGTGAATGATACTTTCACTGGGTTTCAAACTAGAAAATTAATAATTCTATATAATTCTATATATACATTCAAACACAGAATAATTTATCGTAAATATAGATCCCTTGGTACGATACGTACGATTGGCGGTCATAGAGATTCCACCTCTGGAAATGACGGTAAAGAATGGTCAAGGTCCACCGACACCGCGTTGACCTTGATAATTCTTGCTCGTCACACGTTTTATTCTTCCTTCATTTAAGGGCAGGCTATGATCTTTCTTTTAAGATTCGATGTATGCTTCGATTCGTTGGAAATAAGCCATAATATTCCATTAGTATATCATTTTCACAGAAAATGTCACTGATCATATTTCCACTTAAGTCATCACTAATAATCACTCAATTGAATGTATATATATAATCCTAGCCGTGCTCGGCCATAGCGACTGTATTAAAGACTCTTTTTTTCTTCTTTTATTTAAGGTTTTGGGTTTACCTGGTGCGCCCTCAGGTAACTGGTATATCTGATCTTGGTTTGAAATGTGCATGTCAATATACCATTAATGTAATTATATTGTATGGCCGCCTGTGGTCGGTCCTTTAGCTCGTCGCGCTTGGCATATAAGTCGAGCAGCTTCTTCTTTACATTGCCCTGCACTAGTAGTCTCCATCCTTGGTAATCTTCCGCTTTACGCTCCCACTGAGAGGGATCAATGTTGCACCTTTTCATGTGTCTCTTCTGAGCATCTTTTTATCTGAGGAGCTGGCCGCCTTGTTTCCGCTTCCCGTTCTTAGGGTCTGAGTAGAAGATACGCTTCGCCACTCTCTCATCAGCCATACGGGAGACATGTCCGCACCATCTCAGCTGTCGTCGCATCATGTAGGCTTCTATTCCGCAGACTTTAGGACGTCGAAGAACTTCCATGTTCTTCACACGATCCGACCACTTGATGTTCATTAATTCGCGTAGGCATCGAAGGTGGAATTTGTCAAGTGCGCGAATGTGCTTTCGGTATAAGCACCATGTTAAGTTTGATAGATAGAGGTTCTTCGTTAAGTGTGTTGGCCATCACTTCGGTTTTCTTCACACCTTGATTTTTAGACCAAAGTTCTTACATGACACGTCGAGGTTGGTCATTAACCTATGCAGGCCATCTGGGGATTCAGATACGAAGCATAGGCCATCGAGATACATGATATCATATTGAACGTATAATTGGGTGGTGTCGACTAAAACAGGCGAACCCGTCAGCCCAGGCTGCTATAACGATATGTGATCATTCTTTCAACCGTGGAATGAGCGTAGAAGACATTTGGACGTCACTAACCCACGAGCCCGCCAGAGTCCAACGCCTTACGGCGAGTCACTAGAAAGGTAAAACAGTGGGGTCACCTGGACCCCTGGCTACCAGTTTTATTAGGATATCTTCATCTGGAATTAACCTTCAGGATACGTCCTTTCTCTTGACTGGTTACGAAACCGAAGTCGTTTACGCGACCTCTACCTGTTGTGTTTCAGCGGTGATTCAGTTCGAATCATTTGCGGACCAAAGGCATCTTTTGCTCGGCTCCTATTTCAGGATCAGGTAGCCTAATGATAATTTCAAGAATGGTTGACGACAGGTCAACATCCACCCCCGCTGCTTAGGAGACAGTATATTTCCATAGTCTCCAGACTCCTTCAGCAATTAGTCTGAGTGCACAACCGATTGGCGTCGCCGAACGGTGAGTAAACCGTCCAGTAGTGCCGAGAGGCAATCCCCCAGGAGAAACCGATCCACCAGCAGTGAGGCCTGAGACTCGAGAGTGTTAGCTGGGGTAAGCCTTTCACACGAGGAGGCTTCTGAATAGGAGTTGAATCGTGAGTACCGACCCGAAAACAAAGTGGATCTTTTGGTCCAAGTTACAAGAAACCTTTCGCTACCCAAACCCAAATTGAACGTATAGGTAAGCGAGTGCGAGTGTCATATAATACGGTGGTTGTATACATAAGTACGGCACTTGACATCGAGGCGAATGCCGTATCTCTCGGCGGCAGCGAATGTGTCAAGCAGTGCAACTGCAGAATAATGTCTGCATAATTGCAACGTCATCGTTGCACGAGATAATGTATATGGGAATGTGATGCTAGACGCCGAGCCGGACACCATTGCAATCAGCAACAGGAGAATCTCTATCCATTAATATTACAAGCACTCACGTAATGAAGTCGCCATTTGTAAATATGAGACTTCCAGGCGATCATGCCTTAGTATCATTTGCTAAATTGAATTCTACGATTTGTTATCTGTGATTAGACGTGTGATAAGGGTTGATTTTAGGATTTGCTTTACACTCATATGAAATAGTAACGTTCTTTGTTGTTATTTACATCTATTTATAATACAAAATTTAATAAAAACGTAGGTCTTCTGTTTTTGTCTGCTGTTAATTATATATTTATCTGCTGTTAGGGGTACCTTTTATCTTTTATTTACTGAAGTAATGACTCCTGTTGTGGCAGCGATATATTCGTTTAATTGGGCATCAAAGAACGCCTGTAATTAAATATACAACAAGTAATAAGAACAAAGGGCGATATGTTGTTATAAACATGTCATTGTAATTCCAAACATGTCATGACATATCCAACTGTAATTGCAATTTTGGATTACAAGACTATTGACTTTTGTACGCGCTGTGGGCAAAATGTATAGAACCATTTTGTATCAAAACATATGTACCTACCACTAATAAACGATTATACAACAAAAATCTATCTATCTAAGATTTAGTTGCATCGAATGGAGTTCAGTACCTTCAAATGCTTATTTGGCAGACCTTATTTCCTTGGTCTAGCATTCCCTGATATATGATTATTAATATATTAGTTAAGGTGACATATTCTCGTGTCTCATGCAATCGAATATTATTGGACTTCGTCTTTAATTTTAATTACTACAAACAATATTTATTGAAACAGAGAATTTTCATATGAATGACTATATATATGTTCTCATTCTTAACGCCCTAACGCTCTTCATAAGTAGGTTCAATGCTCTATCAGCTGACGGGCGCCCTCTGAGATCTGACGGCAACCTACTGCTCTCGATCCCTGGTTACCGTAGTTATTTATACTCGAACTCCTTCTTCGTACATGAAGCCCGTCTCTGGAATCATTTACCCATATATGGAAGGCCAGCATCTAGTTTGTAATGCTTCAAACGCAGGTCCAGCACACTTTACCACGCGCTCATAAATATCTTCCGCCACTTTTTAAAAATATTTATGTTTCTATATTTGTGGATTTTAATGTTAGATGCATTTGATACAAGCTTTCATTAGAATTGATTATAATAATAATTCATCTTATTTTTACCGAAAAACACGTAATGCCATTGAAGTGAGATTAGCTGTAAGATATTGCTTCAAATCAAAGAATGCGTTTTATTATTATTGTTATTTATATTTTAATATATGGGGTGTTTTTATTGCACGGGCATTTTTTCAGTTGGTGAATCATTACCACAAAATAAGCAAGTTTTGATAAAAATAATAATAATAAAATAAAAACAAAAAAAACATTATTTTTGTTAATTTGTTTTTTTTTAAAGTTTAATTTACTACTATGAAAAGCTGTGATCATGAAGCGCTATCTAGCGGTTGTTAAAATGTCGCTAATATTGTTTATATATACTATATTACCTGCCGCTAGATGGCGTAGCGCGCTCAAACGCTTTTCAAACCTTTATTTACCAGCTTACTTTTTTTTTCATAAAAAAAGTATTATTTTTTTTTAAGTATCAAAGGTTGCTCATATCGTTGTACTGATTCATTCAATAAAAAAAAGCCCGTGCAGTAAAAACACTTTATTGTATAATAATTATTACATGTGTATTTGTATCCATTATCATCGATCTATTAATTATTATTAATATTATGCTATCACCGGTTTGACGCATATATAAGGCTGGGGCGAAACGACTTGCATTTACCAAAAAAAAAAACAAACATAAATTTTGCTCAAAATCAAATATTAATGCATATTTTCGAACGTTTGGAACAAAAAAAAAAACAAAAAAAGATGGTCTGTCCGTATGATTAAGTGATCAATATTTGTTTCCCTAATCTGTTTTGTTCATCAATGGGAAAGACTGATTAGATTTTTAAGCCGTTCATAAATAAAGCCAGGGAGCTGCTATAAAAACGGACGACTGGTAAGTCACAATTCTAGCTGTACGGACACCAGGTTTTATTAGTTCTTCCGAATTAAATAGAAAAACCGATTACCGAAGAAGAGGGAGAGAGAGAGTAATGTGTATTACATACACATATACGCCAAATAATAATGGGGATTAACTATTTTGATATGCATACATTATTACGTGATGCTCGCCTAGTTGTAAGTTATTTTAGATACACTCCATTAAGTGGCGGTAGCTCGTGAAGTGTACGTATGTGAATATTAATGGTCCTGAAGTTGCAACCTGCAAGGTATATAAAGCGTTTCAAGCTTCAGACCGACTCAAGTAGATGGAAATGATTAGCATTTATATTAGTCTACCGTTGCGGGCCGCTCGTCCTACCGTTCAGGCTCTAATGAAAGGGGGTGCGAGGGGACAAAGAGAGGGGGGGAGGGGGCTTTTATTGTCACTTGTTAGCCGCACTGTTATCTTAGCGAGTAATTTAGCTACCCTGACCTGAATCAACAGGTCAACTGTGGAAGGAACCTTTTAATTTCCGTTTTAATATAAGTATTCATTTTAATTATGAGTATTATATTTAATTTGAGTGACCGCTATGAGGATCGTATCTCCAAAGCGGATAAATATAGCGACAGGCGTTCCTCACGAGTCTTATTTCCATAATACCTTGTTACGTCCGTTCATGAACGATATACTAGAAAATAATATAGTTTACTACCTAAATTGTGGCATTAAATTATTTTCTTATTGTAACCTAAGTTCTCACAATTTCCTGCACAGTATCAGGAAGTCATCTTTTATTATTATCTATTAGAGCCATTCCAAGTTGCGCAGACATTTATACTAAAAAATATTCTGCGCAGACCTTACCGCCATCCCACCACTAAACTTCATATGGAAGCTAAAGTATTCTGCGCAACTTTTTATAAAAACTTCCCTTTTAAAGCTATATTTGGGCAATAATTAAATTTTCCGAATACTTCAGAACCGAATACCAACAAGAAAAGCTTTAGAAAATAGTTCAGTAATACCCAGGATGAAATCATCAATTGGATAAAGCCGCCGAGATTTTACAATCTGATCAATATGGAAATAAAAATTAATTTGACATTTAGCGTATTTAAAATAAAATAAAGTAATGGTTATAGAGCCATGAGAGACTAACCATACATTGTGTTAGAAATTATAATTTTAATAAAACTTAGGTGCACAAATTATGAAAATATTTTTCAATATGTGTGTTGATTATATTTTAACATTGACCTAATTACCAAAAAATCTATAAAAATATATTTTTTAATATATTGCTTGACAATGAATTTTACTTATTTTGACTATGTATTATTATATTTTATTATATATTGCGATATATTAAATATTATAAACTTTTTTTATTTTAATTGCGACTTTTACTTTCTTTTCTTTCTTATAACCTTATTTTTGTCTTTATTTAGTGTTAAGTCTATTCTATATGTCACACTCTATTTAACAAAAGTCTACAACGGTTTTTTCATTATGGTTTTTGTTAACAAAGAATACCATTATTTTATTTTTTTTTATTCAAGAATTACAAGATTTTTTTAAATGCATTAATGCAAATATAAAAGAATGTTTTTAATCGAATAATCCAGCGTCACTCCTAACTAGGCAGCGCCTGTTCCAATTTAAAATGTAATTTTATGAAAATGATGTTTTCTGATCTATTCGTTTCAAAATGGTTAGCAAAATAAAAAGAAATGGTTGCGTGACGCCAAGAATTTCCCGGCAAGCAGACAAGCCCCCCACGAATCAAAATCCTTAAACCTCTCCCCCCTTATTTCCCCCTCCCCGCCGACTATCCTCCACCTGATAGTGTTTGCATCGCAATTGTAGTATTTTTGTAATATTTTGGATTATTTCCGTGGTATTAAAATGGCCATTTTCCAATATGATGTAGTATTTTCCTTAATACGGTGGTATTTAAAAAATGTTTGTGTGGATTGAATGAGAGATATTCTAACCAACTCCACCCATTTAATTTCACAATGTGGTTTCGGCCCAACGACGCATCTTTGTACCGAATTTGAAGTCTTTAATTTCAATATTTCGAGATTGAAGTATGACTAGCGCCCCCCCCCCCCTCAGTTGGATCTATTTCACCCACATTTTTTTAAACTCTGCTATTATCAAATGATGCTTATATGCTGAATTTCTTGGAGGAATACACACACACACAGTCACACAGAACCACAGAAGTGCGTTCAAAATACTTCTACTCCGCCGGGAATCTAAAACAAACAAAATAACCGTCAAAAATCTAAATAATCATTAAATAATTAAAGTCGTCAAAAATAACTATAAAATAAATCTAAATCCAAAATAATTTGTAATAAAAATAAAACAAAAATCTGGATTCAGTCCTGTATACATATAGGAAATTTATATTATCAGAGATGTGAGGGTATGTTAATTATGGCCGGCCGTACACGCGCAGCTCGAGCAGTGAGCTATTGAACAACATACCCGGACCGCTCGAGCAGTCATTGTCAACTGCTCGAGCGGTCACTACCAACTGCTCCAGCAGTCGTTTTCAACCGCTCGAGCAGTTAACAATTCAACTGCAGTTACAATATAAATTTTGAGGAAGATGCACTACTGTTGCTGCTTTTGCTTAGACGCAGACGACGGCGATGAAAGCTTAAAGATCTGGGTTCATCCAATTTTTGAATTAAGACAACAACGTGGACAATTTCATCACTTGTTTATGGAAGCGATGATGTTTTTTTTTTAGAATGTCTATGTATATCGTTGTTTGACGATTTAAACAGTCTACTAAAGGATACAATTAAACGACAAGACACCATTCTGAGGAGAAGTATCCCACCAGAAGAAAGACTAGAAAAAAAGCATAATATTATTTTTTTTTAATATTCCTCGGAATGTTAGAGATCATATTCGGAGGAACATCAGGTTTTCAGACGGTGTCAGACGCGACGCCCGGGCCCTCCGCCCGGCATGGTCGCCCGGCATGATGGCATGGTCGCAGAGGTAACTGCGCTAGAGCAGTCAACCGCTCGAGCAATCAGTGTATGTCTTGCAACTGCTCGACCGCACGATGAAATTTCATCATGGTGCTAACCGCCCGAAGCGGTCGCGACTGCTCGAGCGGCCCGTGTATGCCGATGAATAGTAGAATGTAGTTCGCTATGCAGTCGCAGCTTGAAGCGGTCGGTCTTGACTACTTCAAGCTGTCAGGAGCTAATGGGCCCTGTTGGAGTTGGCGACGAAGATCAATTCGTTCAGGGTCGGTCACACTTACGGGTCAACACCCATCCGGCAGCCTCCACGCAGAAGGGAAAGCCAGGGTAGTATGCTGGCCTGCGGGTCAGTCTCCACTAGGAGTCAACCTTCGGGCGCTCCTGGACGGACGGTCAATCGATTGTGTTCTCCGACTAACAGCCAGGGGAGTCTGGGAACAGGAATGTTTCGTATAGAGCGGGGGTGGTTGTTAACGTTATGGCAACTGCTTTTGAAACGACCATTCGGCCACCTGATCCAGGGTAAATAAGCCGGACAAAGGATGCCGTGGTCCGCGATAGATTCGGTAGATACCATATCACCGCTTCATGAGGAAGACGTCTGCGCAAGCGACCTCGATCATGTAACCAGCCAGGAGGTAGGAGGTATCGTGAGGATAATTTCAAAAGAAAATATCCTTCCAAACTGGTAGTCTGAGGGCGAGGCTGCCCGCTGGGTACCTTTCTCGGTGCCTCGCCGTAAGGCGTTGGCCTCTGACGGCAGGTGGCGTAGCTAGACTGTGGATTGTTTTTCGTGCCAAGTCTTCTGCGCTCTCCTCACGGGAGACGATGAATATCGTTAAATGAAATAGTTATCGTGGAAATGAAACTTTCTGAGGTGACGGGTTCGTCCGTTGTAGTTGACAGCTCTAGTTACTTCAAGCTGTCCGTGTGGCCGACCTAAGGGTCATGTATCTTCTGAAACTGAATGTATCCTCAATCATGCGGATACATTCAGTTTTAGCTCTTCCTATACTAATTAACCACTGAACGAGGTTAATTAGTATGAGAATGAGGTTAATTAAAGAACCACATGTGTGACTCCTAAAATATCGAAGTGTTTTCTTAAAACATTTACTAATCTCGAAGCAAAATGCTGTTGTCCAAACAATGTAGATCTCCTGGGTACTATATATCATACGCCGATCGTGTGTTGTTAGCAGGGAGCAATATTTACAATTGCGCGCGATTGAGATTCAAAGCAGTTTTTAAATCACTGCAATTGCCTAATATCTTAGTATTTTCAACTTCAGGGAAAACTCGTTAGAGCAGTACATTTTTAGCTTTTTGAATATAACACGAATTATAGTTTTTTGTACGATATTAAGTCTGTCGATTGTTGTCTTAGAGCATGTTCGCCACCCCAGAATAGCTCATGTAATTATAGATTGGCATATAGCGTAATATATCATTCCTAAATAGCATCTTTAATATTCAACTTCAAAACAGTAATTTTTCTTAGTATAAAAACCGAAATATACATACAAATCATAATAAAAATTAATAGTTTAAAAAAAACACTAAAAACACGCTTTTGAGCTATGATACGATATTCACATACACACGGCTATGATACGATATTCCATCATGGAATGCCAGTGCCTATCTTCCGGCTTCATTATCAGACCTTGAAACCTAATCGTGGTCAAAGTTGATTCCAAGACTTTTCTAACAAGTCCAAACACAGCTATGATAGGATGTTCCATCATTAAGTTCCAGTTCATATCTTCCGACTCCATCATCAGATCATTTTGACAGTACCATATTATTGTATTGTCATCAGAACTACACACAGCTGCCAATTTTCATGACGCTACGATCTTTGGAAGATGGTTAAATTAGTTACCTTAGATTCTATTACATAGTTACATACAGGTCGACCTAATAAAAGCGTATTAAACAGAATCGCCCACCAAAATTTATTATACAAGAACCAGACACCATATACAAAATTGCCTTAAAAGCCAGGATATTGACAGAAGACCAAGACTTAGAAATTGCTGCTGTCTCGTTATCCCTTTATCCTATATCCTTTTTTGCATACCTATGTATATATTAAGTGATTTCATGGTTTACAGAAGACACAATTATCTACATTCCTAGTTAGGTTAAATTCCACTCCATTGTAATATTTTCAATTACTTGTTTGTAGATTTCCCTTGAGCTTCACGCATGGCCATTTTATTGGCATTTATATTTGCTCGACAGAATCCAGAGTGGAATGATTATTTGTTTTGTCGCACTGTAAACATAACAATACGTGATTCAGTTGACATTTTTAAAAGTACGAAGTTGCTTTTTAATAGCAAACTTTCAACGGTTTCAATCTTTGTGCGGTATATAACATTACATAAAAAAAAACTTCAGGACAGATACCAACGGGCTGCTTAGATCTTTGATGTAAAAATATGTAGGCAAAATTTAATGTGATATTTTGTATTTTACCTACATAAGTGATTCACTTGGATAAGAGGATTGAGTCAAAAAAAAATGTCCATAAATATTTTTAAAAATTGTTGTGTCCCCAATATATTCTGGGAAAGCAGACAACCCCCCCCCCCCCCCGATATTGATTTTGTCGTGATTATGATCGCTAAATGTAGTATATTTGTAATATTTTTGTACTATTTTACGGCGAAATTTAAACAAATACTTGTGTCGTCTTACGGGCTGCTGGCTTAGTTTGACTGTTGATTGTGCTGTCCACTAAGTCTTTTACGTTCACTCCATGGGAGACAGAATGGCTCTATCTCGTTATAACTCCTTGGGATGACAGGTTCGCCTGTTGTAATCGACAACCCTTAATATGTCTTGTCAGTTTATTAATGCAAATATAATGCACGTCCGTAAAAATCTAAAGCTTTAGACGTCATAATATCAATACCAGTAATATAAATAAGGTTTCAGCTTCCAACTTTCGATAAAAACGATTGGAAATAGTGTCTTGGTGAGATCTAGAAATAAGGTTTGGACAAGCAATAATTTGTCACTAATTAACGCTCCAAATTATCGAGCTTGGTAGCTGCCTGCATAAAAACGTCGTATTACTGACAGGCCCGGAGAAGTGTGAAGTGCCGGACGGATAGAGAGAGTTCTGTATTCCCAATGCTTAGTGAAGGCCTCCCCAATTCGACTCCACTTTTCTTTACGACAATTTCCACTATGACTTTAAGTTGTTTAAAGTAATAATTTTCGCGTTAAAAATAATAACTTGCAAGCGGGGTTGGCTTTAAATTGAAACCTAATTTATCGCGGGGAATCGCTCGTCCGTATATTTCGTGAGAAGATTCCGGTGCGCATCATCAGAATATATTGCAGCAATTTAAGAAGGCCGCGCCTCGCGCCCGGAAAGGCTGCGGAATAATGTGGCTGACTGGGAACGAATAGCCCACCCACCGGAACAACATTCGTTCCCGCTAATTAGTTCCAACAAATTAAATGCAGTACGGACTCCGTCAGACGGGCCTTTTGGAGACTGTGGAGGCACGTGCTGCTTTTAGTAAATCATTCGGTTTAAACATGAAAACGACGAAAAAGAAAAAAAAACGGTTGTGTCACTCCAAGACTTTCCCGGCTAGCAGACAACCCCCTTCCCCTCCCCGCACTCCAAACCCCCTATACCCACCACTTTCAAAATCCCTGAAAGCCCTTCCCCTCTAAAACCTCTTCCTTAACACCCCCCCCCCCGCCCCCTCTCTCTCACAGCCTCTCCGCCCCAACTCCGTCACTCCACTAATCCTTCCCCACTTACACCCCCCCCCGCCAACCCTCCAAAAAAGGGGGAGAGGGTAAGGAGGGAAGGAAGCACTTTGGTATATACTCGTATTAAAACACTCTAGATAAGGCGGGATAGGAAACTACATAAGAAAGGAATATTAGCAGAAGAAGAATATTTTCGTCCGAAACATTATACATCCTTATGTACTTGGTCTATTTTCTTCGAAGTGAAGCATTCTAGATAAGAAGAATATTGAAAAAAGAAGAATATCTTCGACCCCCCCCCCCCCCCCAACTCCAACAACCCCCCCCCCCCTCCCCCCGACTGCATATCTAGTATTTTTGTAGTATTTACGTCGTATTGAAATGGCTATTTTCCAATATGGTTCGTTTCTCGGCTAGCCTCGGGAGCCTTGACATTATTATATAATTAAAATCTAGTTACCAATATGGTTTCGACCTAATCAGTGTACAGAATTTCAAGTATCTAAATCCAATATTTCGAGATTGAAGTATGACTAGCGTGATCCCTGATGGACCAATTCCAATATTTTTATTTCTTGCATTGACCTAATGATGCCTGCTTGCCAAAATTGTGTTTCTGTGTCTGTCTGTCAGTCTGCATTTCTCCACGATAGCGCCCAAACGCTTCGTCCGATTAAGCTGAAATTCGGCATGCAGGCATTTTTAGGCAAGAGTTGAAAAGATTAAATTGAAATTGGTTCACCAGAAGGCGCGCTAGACGTACTTTCATTTCGAAATATTGGACTTAGAAACATGAAATTCGGTACACATGTGCCTCGTTGGACCGATATCACATTGTCAAATTTTTAGTTGATATTAAACTCATAATATATTAAGTAGTAGTTGCAACTATATTAGATATACACAATCGTCATATTTAGAGTCATAAATATTTAAAGTCGTAATATTTAAAGTATGCCATACATTAATTAATTGCTGTGCTTACAATAATAAAAACGAAGTTCGTAGGAATGCGCACGGCAGCCGTCGGAACGGCAAAATGGCGGTATCGCATTATGTTTGATATGATCTGGGCTTAAAATTATTAGGTTATATATTAAAAAAATATATGTTATTTTTACTGACACAACCGTGGCACTCCAATAAGACTCGGGAAGTGAGCTCGCCTTATCACAGGAGTGCCTAGCAAGGCGTGCTCGGTTTCACTTTGAAAAAAAATGGCTTATCGATAAAAGCTTTTACACATGAAAGGAATATTTCTCATAATATTATATTGAAGGCATGCATTTTCATTTTCTTTTTACACTAATTCAATTAGGAAGATTACAAATTTTCAATTATATACATTTCGTATTTATAGGCGGATTTTTGATTATTCCTTGATTTTTATTTTTTTTCATTATTTTTTATATTATTGCTGAATTATTTTTATTAATTGTTTTCTACTGTTACATTTTAAATTATATACATTTCGTATTTATAGGCGAATTTTTGGTTATTCCTTGATTTTGATTTTTTTCTTTATTTTTTATATTATTGGTGAATTATTTTTATTAATTGTCTTCTACTGTTAGTTCTACTAATCCGGTCTGTTTAGATTTTTTCATGTTAAAACAGTGAAATAATTACATTTTTTAATAAGATATTATAATTAGCAGATAAGTAAATTTAGCAGATAAGTAAATTTGTCAATCTGTTTTAATAACAGGTAATTGTGAGAGACATAGTTTTACGCATTATCACCATAAATGTACCACCACAATTTCGGACAATAAATATATTTCTATTTCTATTTCTTTACTTGGCACATTAGGAATAATTTTATGCACTTTAACATATAATTTATGCACAATTTGGCCTGGGCACAGACAGATGTATGCCTAAATTTAAAAGCATATAGCGGTATTTTCTGGATTGTACATTATATTTCTTTTGTACTATTGCGTTTGAATGTTTATGTAACGAATAAATAAATAAATAAATAAATTATTGAGTAAGGCCATTAAAATCGGCAAAGCTTGGAATGCGTGGATCGTTCGAAATTCAAATTCAAAGGCTCATGGAGACCCGCGTTTGCAGTTTGATTTTTATATTGAATGAGATGACGCGCGTTCGAGATATAATTTTTCATTTATTTGCGTCACATATTAAGAATTAGGAATAACAGGAATTTTCGCCAACTGCTCATCGACTTTATTTGTGAAATAAAGATTCAGATGAAATAAGTCCCTGGCTTCTTGTCGGGAAGTCTTGGAGAGACACAACAGGTTTTTTATGTACATAATGACTGCCCGTTTATTTGTCCTATATTACAATAATAAAAATAAAATAAAATTGCATCTCGCTTATAAGTTTGGCCGGTGTGTTTACGTGGTCGCGTACAACGCATTTTTCATCAAAGGACGTATAATAAGGCAATATTACTTTTTCTCTCCCTATATTTAATTTACACTTAATTTGCCCCTTTGCGACATTTTATTTGATACCATGACCACCTTACTTATTACTCATTCATTTTCATATTTCCTCTTTATTTAATAATAAAATTAACAACGGTCTTCCGAGTTTATTGAGCATACTTTGTCTTTATGAATACTAAATTGCTCTAAGGGGTTAGGTCAAAAGCGATAAAGCAAATTCAATGATACTCTGATATAGGCGTTGTATAAAGTTTGCAATATAAATGTAGTTTTATTATACCTAATTGACTGCAGAGCAGGCAAGTAGGATGCTCTAGCTAAAGCCACTTCCTAATCTTCTGTGGTCTGGGACTGTATGGTCGACAAACTAGGAAAAGCCATCAAAATCACCTTAATATGTACACCAGGCCATCAAGGCATACCCGGCAACGAAGAGGCCGACAGACTGACAAAACCGAGCACACTGGAATGCCCGGTGGATGCAGTTGTTGGGGTGCCCTTCGCTATATGTAACAAAACCATCAGGGACGGTTTGGAGCAGAAATATGGTGCATCCTAAAAACAGAGCCAAGGATGTCGCCAGGCAATAGCCATGATGGAACAACCACTTCCTAAGAAAACCAAGGCCCTACTTGGCACGAGCGAGAAGATCCTTAGAACCACTATCGGTCTCCTTACCGGACACACGACCATAGAGCACATCTATTCAAACTTGGCTTGACCGAGAGCAAGGACTGACGAATATGTGGCGAAGAAGCTGAAGACAGCATACACATCGTTGGTCGCTGCCCAGGCCTCGTCGCAAACAGAAACAGTTTACTGGGACGAGCCTTTCTCGAACTCAGCGATCTGCCCAACTCGAAGGTCAGCGATCTGTATAGACTGGTAAGCAGTACCTGGCTACTAGCAGACCACTGACCCAACCGCAAAGTGAGTAGTTACAAAACATCTTATATATCCAGGTGACATCTAGGGCTGGAAACTAGTCCCTCACTCCATTTACTACCACTACTAGTACTTACTTGAAAATATACTTTAATATACAAATAAGTCCGAGTGAATTATAGGGCATTTTTGAACCACATTACAAACATGTGCAATTCTTGTAATTCCAACAAACAAGAGATCACCTAAATTTCAAATCAGGTTGCATTCAGAATTACACAGAGTTTCTCCCCGAAGTGATGAAAACAGTTCATTTCGGGTCTTGCCTAGGATTGACCTTAGGGAGGTCACTATTCCATGGTAATACTTGGACCACGATACTGGTATCCATAAGGGCTACCTTCAGTACCTCTCATCGGTAAGATTCATTGCGGTATAGAATAGATTTTTTTGATACATAAAACTGTTAAAAGGCGATGTAAATAACACGTATATCAAGTTTTGTGTAAGTTTGTTTAATAGATTTTATAAAAAATGATGGAACATAAGTGTCCCTAAAGAAGTTACAACATTTTCCAAAATTTCACTACTTTATTATTCAACTCAGAAATCATACGTAGGTACTAAAAAACGTATTAAAAGAAAAAAATCAAATTGAAGAATTTGCCATAAATATTTTAATTCGTTATTTGAAATTACCAGAGTTCGTTGGTCATTTGCAAAATTTCAGGATTTTTTTTTTGCTAATATAAAGATTTTGATAGATTTAAAAATTAGTGTTCTGATTTAAAATTTAGTGAAATTCAGATGGCTGATTTGAAACCTACTGTTCCGGGCGGAGTCAGTTAAGACACTTGAGCAATTGAGATAAACGTAATTCCATACTAAATGTTTCCATTACAAAATAGCGGTTTTAATACAAAATTTTCGAGTCTTGCATTGTCATTTCTTGTCATAATCTACTTGTTATTCTAATAGTTGAAAATGTAGAAGGGTGTAAACTAATTTGGCTATTTAAGCGAAATCCAAAGAAATAACAATACTTTTAATATTCTGGCATATATTAAGTAAATTAATAAATAATTTTTCTTACGAATAATCTGTTATTTAAGCAAGAAGTTTTGATCTTTTAAGTGTTGAAAAATCGTCTCTAACGACTCCAACATGTGGTCTATATTAGTAGGTAAAGGTCTAACGTGCATTCTCTTTGTCTCGTTTTTTAAAACTCTTAAAAACTCTGCGATTTATGTCGTGAAAGCCAGGAAATATCATATTAAATCTTAAAGTAAATAAGCCGGGAAATGTTTTAAACGAATTAAAAACTTTTCACAATTTACAAGTTTTCCGATAATATTAAGCAAAATTGTATTATTTTTATTTTTTATCGATATTTTCTTTTTTTGTTGTTTTTTCTAGAAAAAGTAATGAAATCTGAAAGATTTTTAATTCTTCTAGAGGATTCATCAACTTACTGACATAGATATTGGTACGGGATACGGTATTTTAAGAATTGTATTATATATGTAGATGTATCCTCATAAATCCATTTTGGGTCGTTAGTGTCAATATTTTTCCTTGTATTTCCCATAAATTATAGAAGATTAAAAAGTAAAACTATTATATAATCACATTAAACCTAAAATCTTTATCTAACAATTCGTATAAAATTTAAGTTGAAAAATTGGTAATTATACTATTCATTTTAATATAAATACAGAACAATGGATAACATGTACAAATAAAATGTCATGAGCAAAATTCTAGTAACAGACTAATAATATAACCTATATACTCGTATATAAAAATGCATGTTGGTATCTTTCTGTCCGAGCTTTTTAGACTCCAAAACCGTTTGACCGATCCCCTTGAAAGTTGACAAATATATGTATTTTACACGGAGAAAGTTTTCATGATATTAGTTTTGTTGTAACCTAACACTAGACATCGCTGTAGCACAATAACTTCTATAGCGCTCAACCGAACGCCATGAAAATTAATATACAAAGAGATTTGAGCCCGCATAATATTTTCGCGGTATTGACTGTATTGTAACTCGCCACCAGATCGCGCTTCAGCCAACTTCTATACTGTTAAACCAATCGCCGTGAAAATTGGTAGACATAGGTATTTGAGCACCTATAATATTTTTGCGCTATTCACGCGGTTGTAACTTGCCACCAGATGCAGGGCCGGCCCGTCCATATAGGCAAACTAGGCAATTGCCTGGGGCGCTCGTATTTTGGGGGGCGGCGCGGCGAGGCGATCTGGTAGCGTATGTATGTAGCATTATAATTTTTATTTTTATTTGTGTGTTTGGCCCCACTAGTTGGGTCGCCATTTTGTAGCGTAATAATTTTATTTATTATTTATTTATTATTTAATATAATCCTATTTACTTTTAACTTAATTTGTGTAATGTACGATGTCAGATGTAAGATGACAATATCTCGCAATGATCATGATTGGCCACACTTTGGGCAAGCCATTTTGTAGCGATATTTTTTAATATATTTATTAATATTATTAATATTAATATTAATATATTTATTAATATTATTAATATTAATATTAATATATTTATTAATATTATTAACACTAACATTAATTAATATTATTTAATAATAATAATATTTAGCAATATTTGTTATTTAAACATGCGCGACGTATCATCAGCGATAAGCGCTTGATGAAGAAGGTAAAATTGAACGGAGAAGTGACTAGAAAGAAGAGGATGATGCTAATATATGTATAAAGATATTCAAAGTATGCAGAGAATAGAGATTTTAATTCAATAGCCCTGTTTCCTCTTGTACGTGCTCCTTCATATATGAAATTCTCCTGTCCTGACTAAAATGTATTCTCCAAAAGAAGAAGAAGAATAATAATGAGTATTCTATGTGTCTAGACCAATTTGTTAGATCCTTATGCACTTGGTTTTAGATAGTTTGAATCAATTTGAGGTTTATAAGTTAAGATCGGCTTGTAACCTACACTTTTAAGATCTCGTCTCGATGAGAAATATTGATTTTTGATGTTCTATGACACAATTCCTTTCTAGTGGATTATCAAAGGTGTTCTATAGTTAGATACTTCCAGATCAATGTATGCTAATAGTCTTAAGTCACTTTCTCAATATCGATCGACGATTGCTCCTATCAGCTGTTTTTTAATGTACTTAGAAGTACGCTAGTGATCATTACTGAATATCGGACTTCGTTTGATTTGTCGCTGCACTATTTATCACACTGACGGATGCTACAGTCTTCCGTCAGGGCGTTGTGAACTCAGGAGTTATTTTTTTTTTTTTATACATCTATTGGATCACGAGATAAATTTATACTAAGGCGCCAATCTCGCGTATTCCTTTACTGCGTTCGTTCATCCGTTAGTGCTGCATCTGATCTATCGAATCAATTTCTACTTATGATTTAGCTCAGTCTATTTGTATTCTCAGGTATGGTATTCTTTTGATTAAAAAAATATGAACACTTTTTCCGGCAAAATATTCGATATATTGTAAAATAAAATTTTTAGTTGATACAATTCATTTACATATATTATGGCTCTCTTTGTAGCTTTGCATTAAATAACAATAACAGGATAATATGACAATACGCAATATAGCACAAAAAAACAACTTATCATATCCTAAATTAATTGGTATGTAGAGTGAATTACGACATACATATATACATTTTTTCTTAGTTTATCGCTACGCTGGTTCACGGACTTTGTCTCACGTGAAACCAGGCAGTTTCAAGTATCTCAATCAATGAGGCTTCGTCTTTTATTGACGGCCTGCAGTCCCAATCAAGTACTGGCCTTATAAAAAAAGGTTCACGCTAACAATGTAGTAGCGGCAGTACGAAAAGCAGATGGTATTGGCTTTCTATTTCAATTATAGCGCGAAACAGTCTAAGACGCATTAATCTTATTCATACTTATGACAACATACATATTTGCATAATATATAAAAAAAACTATCAACAATAACAAGTTTTATAAGTATGGCCAGCTTCGGCAGTTATAACGCACGGATATACGGCAATTATAATAATTTGAACAATCTTACTTGTATTAAGCAGCCATCCAATCAATATCACATACCTTACACTAATTTAACACCTTTATACACTTCTTAATAACTAACACATAACAACAACAAACTGTTTTTTAAATTTTGACAGCTGCATCGTAGGGATGTCGGCCGTCTCGTACGATTGTTTTCGCCCCGTTCTGTTGAAAGATGTAATTGATTTGAAGTTGTCTTCGTGATTCGAAATCTATTGCGAATGTCTGTCTTGATATTTATATGATCTCCTCGTGAATGTTTATATAAAAAGAATATCTTTAATTTTTTCTTCTATCTTGCTACTGTTTGATTCTGCATGCTTATGTTTTCCCGCCAAAATTTGATGTACGTGGCGTCTATATAAATGTGTTTTTTACTGTTATTAAGTCGATCTTTCGTCGAATCTTAGCACTGGTTAATATTGTTGCTTTCCCGCCAAATAATTGATGTACGTGGCGTCTCTTATAGAGGGTTTTTTTACTGTTTTTACGTCGATTTCTCGTCGAATTTTTAGCACTGTTTAATTTTGTTGGCTTTCCCGCCAAATATTTGATGTACCGCTTCTAATAAAATAAATACGTTTTAAAAAACTTCACTTAGATTCTACATGATTTTTTATGAAAATGTGGACAGCATTTCTGCCCACATTCCCTCGTTTTAACTTGAACTTTTACATTTTCCGGCACTTTTTCGACGTTTGGGTGACGAGGTTATTACGCGGTTGATCTCCTGGTAAACTGAATTGATTTTGGCATTGCCCACCGCCTTTTTATACCCTTCAAAATACGGCAATTTCTCCATTTTTAGATGTGCTTTTCACCCCTTCCTATGCAAAATAACGCGGCCATCATGCTTTTTCTTTCTGGTTACCAACTATCGTTTTTCCACATTGGGGTTCCGTACCATTTCGTGCACATCGAGCTATTTTTGCACTCTTATTTCTTTAATTCACTCATTTGAGCTGATTTCCTTATTTTTCCCTTATAATCTGTATCCCCAGCATCTAATTTCTGCATATATATTAATTTTACGTTGCCTCTTCGCGGCGCTATGAGCTTCCAAAGGTACGTGTATATTTTTCCAAAAAGTATGTCTATTTCATTAACTATTACGGCTATTATTATTCATTTTTTTTCTACTATAATCCTATATGGTTTTTATAAAAAGTTATTCGGCGTTAGTAGGTTTTTCAGTGACCCCTTTTGAAAACAATTCTTTACATCGAAATTACTCATCCGTTTCCTTTAAAAATATGTCACCTATGACCTTTTTAACTGGCTTCTTCGTTCTGTATACTCTAATATTTGTATTATCGTCGGTTTTTTTAGATATGGCTTTCCCTCCAAAACTTCCCGCCAAATATGCATATGACGCTCCTTGAGACGCTCGTCTGTTTTTTGTTAGTGGTCCACCTTAAAATTTCCTTTATTTCTGAACTACAGCGCCTCTAGTGATAAAAATTTGTACGATATTCCGACTCTATTTGATGTCAAAACATGGCAACACTTTCTTGCCGTGGTTAATTCCGATTTATTTTTCCGTCAAATCGTCATTTATTCAGTTTCAAACATTAGATTCTCCCTGTAAACTATCGTACAGAATATATGCTCTGCCTCATAAAATAGCTTATTTCATTGGCTTTATTCTAGTAAGTCTATCTACTGTGTGTTCTATCTATATCGGTTGTAATTAGCATTATCGTCTATAGTGGCGATTTTTCTTGTAAAAGTACGACAATTTAATCATAATATGAACTGTCAGTTTCTAGCCGGCTGCGTATTCGTTTTCTGCTCTATTTAAATCAATTGCTAACTATTTATTCTGTTTTCAGGTTCTACTTTCGTTTCAGGGGATAGTGCTTATTCTATACTACGTCTATAGTGCGTGTCGTCGCTGAAATCTTTCTAAATATCCTGTGTTTCTATCATGCATCTTTTGAAGACCCATTTTTGTATGTGATTTCGGCGTTTCTTTAATCATCGATTTTTCCTTTATTTTTCTCTAAAGCCTATTTAGTTTTATTTTATTTAGTGGTTTATTGCTATTACGCATCATTTTTAACGAATATATAAACGTTTCATTGTTTTATTGAGTTTTAATCTTATTTTCATATATTTTTGTATTCCCTGTCAACGTCGGTAAAATTTTCTTACAGTTCTCTGCTTATCGACGGTAACATTTCTCGCTTTTTGCCCGCTAGATGTCGCTACACGTTTTGAAATTGATTTAAATTTTTGGGATCATGAATGAATCGACTAATTACTACTTTTACGTTTTGAAGACCATTCACCTTGCCTTCCCATTGCTGCGTATAGATGGCAATAGGTGTGCTTACATGGCTTTGGTTTGGTTTAGATATTAAGTATTTTATTTGACAGGAGGCGTTCAATTTTATATCATTACAATACCCCCTCCCCAGATCGTTACTCGCCCTCGATGAACCACGTGACTTCATCATACGTGTAGTCAACCAGTTCTTACTTTAGCTCTTGGGTTATAAAAATATTTTGTTATCGCTTCATGTCGCTCTCTTATTATTTCTTATCTCCCATTTTGAACTATATTATTTTATTTGATATTATGTCTATTGATGTGTCATCATATTTATAAATCCCCCTTATATTATCTGGTTATAAAATCCATCAGTTATTTTCCTGTGAGTTTCTCCCACTGCTGAAGGGTGGTTTTTGTGGACTGTAAATGTTATTTACCTTCGCGTTCTCTCGTTCTTCCTGGCCGCCGAGTAGTCTCCCGTATCTGGTTCACACTCTATTAGATGATCACACAGTGAAAGAGTTTATTTCAAAAGAACGTTTATTGTCCCTCAATTTACTCGTGAGTTACAGTATACACTTAAATTATGCGCGCGAGTACGAGACCAGCCAAGGGCTGCCGTATGTACAACTATTATCCCGCCGCTTAAGGGTCGTTCATTCTCGACCTCGGTATTTTTGTGACTGTTCGATTTTCCAAAATCGTTCACTAGCCTCGCTAAAGCCCCGCCACTCTAACCCGTGATTGGTTAAAAGGCAATGGCGGCGGTAAGAGACCGGCCTACTGAGGGTTAAGGGGTGTGGCTTAGCGAGAGTACATATTATTCAATCAGGCTTACATTTTTAACTTAAATTAATCTCACCTTAATTGAAGGTAATTTTCTATAATATGTATTACTACTACATTATCATTAGGTTTATAGCGAAAATATGTAGATTAAACATTAACAATACATCATATTTAGTACTTAAAATTCCTTCGAATAGCTAGCAAAATTATAAGTATTTGATTTTATCCAAGCTTTCAGTCGAATAATTAATAGCCTCCTAATTACCTCAAACATTGCGATTATTTTGAGATTACCACATTTGTTTTAATATAAGAGGGTTGCGCGAGCGGCTTGCCGCGTTTACGATTTTTTGTTATCGGTCGACACCCTCGATATATCCACTGCGAGAAATGACAGGCTGATAATTAATTAGGGGTCTTCGGCCCTTAAAGACGGCGATATATTATTACCAGGACCTTTCATGGAATTTTGTCCTGCGTATTTAGTTAGGACTTCCTTGCGGATGATTTTAATATTTGAATGAGCCGTATTTTGTTTCAGTGTCTGTTATTTATGTCTGTTATGGGGTGGCTCGAGCGTGTGAAAGAGGAATATAAGCTTCTAAGAATCGATCTCTCGCGAACAGCTACCCATATTAGAGAATGCAAGTGATAATTCGTACATTTCCCCGCTCATGGCAACGTGCCATTAACTTATTTTACGAATTATTTACCTTAAATCTACGTTATTTATATCTATGGCTTATTCTATTCGGGCGGACAATTCTAATCTAACTAGTTTGCTTATTGACCTGCGATAAATTTTTCCGTCGATTTTTACATCTACTATCCTGACAACACCTGTTTTGTCAGGGTAGACTTCCGTTACTATAGCGCGAGGCCATCTTCCTCTTTCTAGAGAGGGATCCAATATTAACACCAGTTCCCCCACCCTTAGTGGAGGTTGTACCTCCTTCCATTTAGGTCGAGAGACTAGCATAGGTAGTACTTCTTTAGACCACCTATTCCAAAAAGCGTCAGCTAGAGCTTGGGTCTGTCTCCACTGTTTACGGTTACATAAATCTCCAATGGTAAATTTACCCATAGCGGTGCTGTTAGAGTGTCCTAACAAAAAGTTTTGCGGCGTAAGTGGCTCCTGGTCTCGACTGTCTATAGTAATGTGCGAGATAGGCCGCTGATTAAGGATTGACTCCACTTCAGCCAATAAGGTCTGCATCATTTCCACAGAAGGCGCTCTTTCTTTCAATATGGCGTACAAAGCTCTTTTGGCTGACTTAACCATCGATTCCCAGCAGCCGCCATGATGGGGAGAAGCAGGTGGTATAAACCTCCAGTCAATCTGGTCGTTACTTAAACGTTCACGGATACGTTCATCGTCAATCTCTGAAACGACCTTCTTCAATTCGGCACTCGCACCTTTTAGATTAGATCCATTATCTGACATTATCACCCTTGGTTTGCCCCGCCGGGCTATGAATCTTCTTATCGCTTGTATTGTCGAATTAGTAGACAAATCATATGCTAATTCAATGTGAACCGCTCGTGTGGTTAGACAAGAGAACAACACGCCATATCGTTTCTCCACTTTTCTTCGTATAGTCACCTGAACCGGCCCGAAGTAGTCTACGCCTACGGCGTTAAAACACCTCGTATGATGCTGCAAACGTGACATCGGGAGTTGTCCCATCAACGCTGTGACTGGTTTTGCCCTTCTCATTTTGCACAGCATACACTGGTATATAAATTTTTTGACCGTTTGACGGGGACTAATTAGCCAGAACCTCTGGCGTAGGCTGGCCAATGTCGTTTCAACCCCGGAATGAGCCATCTCCTCATGAGTTCTTACCACCAGTAGTTGTGTATAGCGATCCCGGCCGTCAAGTATTATGGGATACTTAGTGTCGTGTGGTATACCCGGCGCATTTGCGATGCGGCCGCCTACTCTTATTAAGCCCCGCTCGTCTAAGTACGCATTTAAACCTATCAAACGGCTATTCCTAGGTAAAGTCCCTTTCACTCGTATAAGTTCTATTTCTTTCTTAAAAGAACGACTCTGCGACTCCTTTAATAATATTATTTCAGCGCTGGCAATGTCTTGTCCGTTTAAAATGCAGTTATTCGTGGCACCTCTACATAGTTGAATAAACTTCCTAACGTATGCGGCTACGCGCAATAATCTGCGATGTTGGGAGAATCTCGCGACATCTATTGTGCTCGTAGGTACAGCGTGTAGCGCAAATACCGCCAATGGTTTATACTCGAGGGATATCTTATCCTTTTCCCCGGGTTGATGGGGAACCTTTGCCGGCCATACCTCTGGTGGCTGTCTAAGGTATTCAGGACCATTCAGCCAACGGCTCTCGGGCGAGAGGTCAATTTTTGACTTCGCTCTCGTAGCTTCATCTGCAGGATTACTATTTCCGCTTAACCATCTCCACTCCTCCGGGGTAGTCAGTTCGTCCAATACTCCCAGACGGTTAGAGACAAATTGTTGGTGGTCGGAGCTACGTGAACGTATCCACCAAAGTACGTTCATCGAGTCTGTCCATAAAATCTTTTCATGAATTTTAATTTTGTACTCGCTAGTGATTTTTTTCGCTAGTTCGGCGCCTAATAGTGCTGCTGTCAGTTCTAAACGCGGTATTGTAATTTTTTTTAACGGCGCGACTCTGGTTTTACTTGCGATAAAGGATGTGGTCGGTTCTTCGCCTGGTCTGGCTATTCTCATATACGCGACAGCGCACATAGCCTCTTGAGACGCGTCACAATATATGTGTAATTGTCTATTTTCGGAGGGATTCTTTGTTACGCCGTGATAGCGTGAAATCCTTACGTCCTTCGCCGAGCGAAGGGCATTTATCCATTCACCCCAACCTTTGAAAATATCTTGTGTGACCTCCTCATCCCAGGCTACACCGCTGGTCCACACCTTTTGCATTAGAATTTTGGCTCGGATAGTTATTGGGCTTAATACCCCGAGTGGGTCATAAATTGACATTACTACCTTAAGAGCCTCTCGTTTCGTTGGCACTCTCTGGCCCGTTTTTAAGGCGTCATCGAGTTTTTCTAACCTAAAATTAAATGTAAGTTGGTCACTTTCTGGCAACCATTCTAACCCTAAAAGCCGTTGAGAGCTTATCTCTCCTTTCTCCAGAGCAATATTATGGGTAGCTTTCCTTTCTTCGGGTATTTCGTTCAAAACGCTTTGATAATTAGACGCCCAGCCCTTTAAGAAAAAATTCCCTTGTTGATGTATGTAAATTATGTTTTTTATCACGTTACGAGCTTCTTCTATTGAAGAAGACCCGAAAGCAAGGTCGTCCATAAAGTGATGGTCTGTGATAGCCTCCACTGCTAGAGGGTACTGATTCTTGAAACGTTCAGCGTTTTTATTTCGGATATAGAGGGCTGATGTCGGGGATGACCGAGAACCGAATATTAAAGAGGACATTTTTAGGATACGAGGTTCTATATCGCGCCGATATCCCCGCCAAAGGAACAACTGACTATAGGTATCGTCCTCGATCACCTTAATACGCATGAACATGTCCCCAATATCGGCGGTAAAAGCCACCGGATGCTCGCGGAACCTAAAAAGTATACCTGTTATGCTTTGATTATAGTCTGGCCCCGTTATCAGTAAGCTATTTAGAGATACTCCCTTTACGCTAGCAGCAGCGTCATGCACGATCCTAAGCTTGTTTCCTTTGGCGGCGCTACAGACACCCAAGTGTGGTAAAAACCATATATCAGTTCGGCCGGCTAATTTGGAAGGGTCTACTTCTTCGGCGTAACCTTCTGCTAAGTACTTGTCCATTTTCTGACAATAAGCGTCTCCATAAGTCCGATCTCTGTCCATTTTTCTCTCGACGGCGTGAAGTCGAGCTAGCGCCATAGGTCGGCTATCAGGAAGAACACGTCTGTCATCTCGCCAGAGCAACCCCGTGTGCCATACCCCGCCGTTTAACGAAGTAGTGGATTCTAATAATTTTTTAGACCTTACCGAGTCCGCAAGTTCTCGCTTTTTATTCGGCCAGTCTTGCTCTAATCTGAGGTTTTCCTCGAGTAATCTCTGAAGAGACGCGTCATTGCTACCGCTATCACTTAGGCAGAAGCTATGTAATGCGTCATTTTGCCTATCTACAGATACTCGTCCCACTGGAACCCAGCCCAGTAGTGTTTTTGAGAACGATAATTCGTCATTAATGCGCCTTAATCCGCGTGAAACGATTAATTCCCAACAATTAGCCCCGATTAGTAGGCGCGGTTGGACATCTGATATTTTGTCGACTTTCACCGCAGTCAAAGTGTCAAAATCAGAGGCGGCCGCCGATAAATTTTTTAATTTCGGAAGGTTTAACGCCGCAATACTATAAGCCTGCACGTCGAAAACCTTACGGCCCAATTCCCCCCTTATTTGAAACGAGACTGTTTCAGCCCCTTTAGAAGAAGTTTTCATACTTCCTATACCACATACCTCCATATTGGTGGGAGGCCCTCTAATATTCAGCTCTTGCGCGACTTCGCGGTCTATTATAGAGACCGTCGATCCGCTGTCTAAAAGCGCGTAAACTACCTTTCTCCCCTTTGGTCCTATTAACGTTATCGGTAAAACTTGCAAGAGGACTCTGTTGTTGGCTACTGTATGCGCGACAATAGCCCCGGTCTGTGTTTCACCTTCGGCTGTTGCCGTAATTATCTCGGTTCCGCCGAGCGCCGCGTCCGCGGCAGTAAGTAAGAAATGATACTTAAATCGAGGAAACCTTTTATAGGCTGGGCAGTTTTTCCTGCCGTGCGAAGGTGCAAGGCATTTAAAGCATCGCTTAAGTGATTTTACGACTCCCCAGCGAGAGTCTAGGGAAAGTTTTTTAAACCTTTCGCATTTGCTGAGAAAATGATCGCCGGTACAATTTGGGCATTTCATACGAGACTGCTCAGTCATGTTAAGAACGTAATTTTTATGATTTTGCTGTTTATACTTTTTATCGCGCGCTACTACTTGATTTTTTCTACCGCTGTCTAATGGACCTATTCCCGCATCTTGCGAGTCTATCGCTAGTGTTTCTAGCCAAGATGCGAATCGTATGATAACCGGTTCGTCTGGTTTACCCTTTCCTTTATCTCCTAGCCACAATGTTAATAAGTTTTTTGGCAACTTCGCTACAAGAGAACCTAAAAGTTCTGGGTTCCATAGGTGCTCAATCCTATTTACTGATTTTACTGTGGCCACCAGATTCTTAACTTGGCAAGCAAATTGCAACAATTCCTCTGCTTCTATAAATTCAGAGAGGTCCCTGGTTTTACGTAAATCAGCTAGTGTGCGCTGAATAATTACATTTGGATTTCCAAATAACGTCTCTAATGTTTTCATTATTTCGCCAACGTTCGCAGGGGATAAAAGTAACCCTGAAACGCAATCTCTTGCTCGTCCGCGTATCGCGGATTGCAAGCGAAGTAAGTTTTGTTCGTCATTCAGACCTATAACTTCGGTGGACTGGTTAAAAATCGATTTAAAGGCTAAAAACTGAAGTGGATCTCCACTAAAGTGTGGAAGTTCCTTGTTATATTGCGGCTTCGAGGAGGCTATTGAAATTACTCGACATACCTGGCTTATTAATTTTTTGCTCGCGCTGTCATCGGACCCGTCTCCTGTGCTGGAGCCAGCGGCCGCGGCGGCGTCTGTGGCCGCCGCGTCCGCTGCGGTCGCGATTTCGCCGCCCGCTGCGCGATGCGCCGCCCCGTCAGGTGCCGCCGCGCCCGCCTCGAGCCGCATCCCCTCGTGCGCCGCGCGATGTGTTGCCCCGTGAGGTGCCGCCGCGCCCGCCTCGTGCTGCATCGCCTCGTCCGATTCTTCTTCTCTCCTGCCGCGGTATCTCTCTTCATTTCGTGGTTTTATTTGGTCGGGTTCACTATATGAAGTCAGCGGTGCTTGCGTCTCTGCCCACAGCGTAGTACGACCTGCTGTTTCTTCAAGATCGGCGTAACTTCTTGTCTCCCATTCTCCGCTTTTTTCTGAGTCGTAAGCTTCGGAAACTACGTCTAACACTCTAAGTGCGTGCTGACGGTCTGCTTCTAGCATCTGCAATTCAGCTTCTAAATCTGCATGTTGCACTTGAATCGCAGCCGCCGCTCCTGCCGCCTCCGATCTGCGTTTTGCCGTCGCTATCTCTTCGGTCGCACGGAGTTGTTCCCTTTGCGTTATCGCCTCTGATTCCAATTTTTTCTTTTCCGCGGCTACCTTTGCTTGTTCTCTGGTGACCCGCCTCAGTTGTTCTGATGCTTCTTTCACTTCCTGAACTCTTTCACTCCTCCTGCTGCTTTGTGACCAGGTCCGCCTCGATACGTTCGATTTTTCTGCGGTCGACTCCATCGTACAATTTATTTTTCAAGGTTCTTTTCTTTATTTTTCATCCGGCTGCGATGGATCACTTATGGTTATAAAATCCATCAGTTATTTTCCTGTGAGTTTCTCCCACTGCTGAAGGGTGGTTTTTGTGGACTGTAAATGTTATTTACCTTCGCGTTCTCTCGTTCTTCCTGGCCGCCGAGTAGTCTCCCGTATCTGGTTCACACTCTATTAGATGATCACACAGTGAAAGAGTTTATTTCAAAAGAACGTTTATTGTCCCTCAATTTACTCGTGAGTTACAGTATACACTTAAATTATGCGCGCGAGTACGAGACCAGCCAAGGGCTGCCGTATGTACAACTATTATCCCGCCGCTTAAGGGTCGTTCATTCTCGACCTCGGTATTTTTGTGACTGTTCGATTTTCCAAAATCGTTCACTAGCCTCGCTAAAGCCCCGCCACTCTAACCCGTGATTGGTTAAAAGGCAATGGCGGCGGTAAGAGACCGGCCTACTGAGGGTTAAGGGGTGTGGCTTAGCGAGAGTACATATTATTCAATCAGGCTTACATTTTTAACTTAAATTAATCTCACCTTAATTGAAGGTAATTTTCTATAATATGTATTACTACTACATTATCATTAGGTTTATAGCGAAAATATGTAGATTAAACATTAACAATACATCATATTTAGTACTTAAAATTCCTTCGAATAGCTAGCAAAATTATAAGTATTTGATTTTATCCAAGCTTTCAGTCGAATAATTAATAGCCTCCTAATTACCTCAAACATTGCGATTATTTTGAGATTACCACATTTGTTTTAATATAAGAGGGTTGCGCGAGCGGCTTGCCGCGTTTACGATTTTTTGTTATCGGTCGACACCCTCGATATATCCACTGCGAGAAATGACAGGCTGATAATTAATTAGGGGTCTTCGGCCCTTAAAGACGGCGATATATTATTACCAGGACCTTTCATGGAATTTTGTCCTGCGTATTTAGTTAGGACTTCCTTGCGGATGATTTTAATATTTGAATGAGCCGTATTTTGTTTCAGTGTCTGTTATTTATGTCTGTTATGGGGTGGCTCGAGCGTGTGAAAGAGGAATATAAGCTTCTAAGAATCGATCTCTCGCGAACAGCTACCCATATTAGAGAATGCAAGTGATAATTCGTACATTATCCTCATTATATTTATTTAGATTATGTATTCATTCTTTTTTTTATTTTATTACATCTCCTCATTCAGGTTATATCCTATATTTATCTCCAGCTTTCATCATATTATGTTATACTTTAAATTCAACGCATCGTATTATATTTTGAGTTCATCATATTATATTATATTTGAGTTCGTTTTGTTATGTTCTGTGGTTTAATTGATCTACTTGTATTCAATAACATTCTAATTTGATTATTTTTTAGAGCAACTACTGCTTTATTCCCTAAAAAAAATTATAAATTCTCAGTATCATATATTAATAATATTGATATACGTATGATAATAATCCAACTTCCTATCTCTCTCTTTCACTTCAATGTGCACCTGCTCAACAGAATTACTTCCGAGTCCTCGATCACATCTCCGCCTACTTGTTTCATCTCTCTCGCTATATTATCAATAACATAGTTATATATAAATACTACTTCCTTTCGTTGAAAAGTCTAAATTAATTTCATTTCTTTCTCCGAATCACGCGTGCGCTAACCGATGAATTTTTAAATCCTTACACGGGCGTCACCTGAAACTTTATTCAGTCTAACTCACTAACTATGTTGAATATGCGAATGCCATGGCGAGTCTCTTGGGTACTATAATTAAATATTCGCCCTAGGCCACTGACCTGAGTACTCGACCTTGACGTACAAACCAAAGTTCGTACCTAAGCATGGGATATATCATATTTAAAAAAATATTATAACTGGTATGAATTTTCACGCCGAACTTACACCGTCTGTATAGCTAAATTATGGTTAATCTAACGTATGTATACTAAACTGGACTATTGCTGTGCATTTATTGATATCAGATTTTTTTATGTTGAAGCTACTTCTCATGTAATAAGTCAGAATCCGGGACGTTATCTTATCCTTTTAATTCACTACCTTTCATCCATTCCCTTTCGTGTGACCTTTTCATACATCTCTTCATACCAAAATTACAACCCGTCATCGTCTCCATCTCATGTTAGATATTTTTAAAGTTAAAATTTGCGTCTTCATACTTCGCCTCATTCTTTTGGAACGTTACTGTATATCTCCTCCAATATTTAAACTAATTTAGAAACTTCTAACTATTTATTTCAACTTCTCAACTAAATATTATAGATAATAATTATTTTATCTCCTATCTTCCAAAACCCCCGTCCCAATCTACACGAGCTCGTGAGAGGACCCATATCAGCCTATAATCTAATAATATCTTCCTATCTAGCAGCCCTGGGGAAAATGCCAACGCACTCAACTCGTTGCATTATTTTGGAACCCTGCGCTTCGGATTATTGGACGAACCTATTTAAACCGTCACCAGGCATTCCGGAGCGTCATGAATCACTCCTATTATAAACTCCTAACAAAAAAACATCCGTCCTAGCCCTGCAGTCCTATGGCTTGTTCGCCGACATGTCAGTCTTCAGACCCACCGAAAAATCATCATTATCGACCCAAGATCATTTACTGCCACATCGTTGTTATCTTTATATATCGTTATCCTCCCTACAAATCGATAACCGTACGTATGTTATATGACATACGTATCTATATTATGGTATAAGGTTTAGCTCCCTAATACTTATTAAATATATATTTGTTATCCTCCATATACATTGATAACCGGACATGTACTATATGGCACACGTTATTATATTTTTATCATAATATTTGTCTCTATTATATTTCCATATTTAACTACTCTAAATATCTTGATAACAAAAAAAATATATTTATATCTTGTCGCGGCTTATACCACACAAGACTTCATTATTATAAAATTTTACCACAGAACATATTTTCATCCTCATTATTTTACGGTATTTAATCAACGTTATTCCGTATATGGTTATTTATTATTATTATATTATTAAAATCCCCTTTAGGTTTAACTATTATTGTCGTTAACCTCCGGTGTCGTTGACTTCGACTACGTGATGTCTATCTTTAATTTATTTATTTATATATTTATTATGTAGTGAGACATGTTGTCCACTATTATTTATATTATAATGTTTTTAAATTTCCCTTCTCTAATGATATTTTGATTAGCGGATGTTGCTAACTCCCTCTGTCATATAGTATATGTATGTATATATATATATATATCTATATACATACATATATATTTTTAATTATGTGTAACTACTTTAAACTAATTATCTTCTTGTCCTATGAAATGTCAACGCCTTGCTTAAAAGCAAATTTTTTTTGACGACTCAAAAAGTTAAAACGTTTCAGTACAGTGTAAGTAAGGTTTGTGGAATAATGGAGTTGGTAGTTGAGGAATGTGAGTAGGATTGGTGGTTGAGGATTATGAATAGGATGCGGGTCAGGATGGAATGAATATTGTTACAAGGTACTGATAGGTAGTAATTAAATGGTATGTTTACTATAATATAATTCATTGACTATTCATATAATACAAGCAAACTACTTATGGTTATGTCCCTTAAAAGAACATCATAATAAATTATTAATCGTCAGTCACTATTAGTAGCGCTGAATAAAAATTAGGCATTTTAAAATATATTTTAACAAAAGGTTGCGTATCTCTGCTCTATAATAATAATGGCATTATCTTTGCACTCTATGTATATATAATAACTTGTAAGTTTTAACACCGTCCGCTAACCTTCATTAAATCTTTGATATGACCTTCCTAACGGAGTGCCTTCTATTCGTTTCCCGAATTCTCCTGACGAGAGACTGATCTCACTACCGAATCTTGATCGTTCCTTACATCTCCCGACGTTCTATTTATATTATTTATATTTGATATCCCCTTATTATTATTGCATCGGGCGCATTCAAATTTTGTCACGCCCTCAGCACGACACCCGAAACAGATTTTACCCCTTATTTGCCGGCATGTGGTGAAGTGATGACCTACTTCCTCACATTTCAAACATCTAATCTCGTTCACAATTCTACTCTGTCCTGAGAAGTTATATCCCCCGCGCCCACGATTCATGTTTCCGCGCCCTCTACCTGATGTTTGGAATCTATTATTGTTAAACGGCATATCATTTGTATTGCGCTGGTCATTCCTAGGAAAGTCATTATAGCGCTTATTTTGATTATAGTTATTCTTTTCTATAACCGTCGCGACCATCGGTTTCTTATAATTTCCGCGATATACTTCTTTAATTGGGTTAGCTTCCTCTTTATTTATGTATTGCTCAAAGTTTTTCGCATACTTTACGAGCTCTTCGACAGTAGTCAGAATTTGTGCGCCTAATATGGGCTTATAACGATCGGCAACATTTATTTTTAGTATTTCTAATAAAATTGTATCTTTTATTGGTTCACGCAATAGTGCGTTGAAACCTCTAACCTCGGTCATATACTCTTCTATGCTCTGTTGGGGCTTTTGTTTTAGATTTCTTATGTGACTATCCATTTTAATTTGGTAATTCAAAGCTTCAAAACGCTCGATTAACTTCATCTTTAACTCGGACCCTGTCAACTGATCGGTTCTCATTGAACGAAACCATTTCAATGCGGGTCCAGTTAATAATTCGGTAAATGATTCTACTAATGTATTTCCGCTAACGCGTCGAGACCTCAATCTATCCTCGCACGTCTCAATGAAATCCAATACTGATCCTTCCCCGGTAAATTTGATTCCCCAACGAAACACATCATTTACATTTCCCGCAGTCGGTGGCACATATGCACCTTCCTGCTTTATTATTTTATTTGAATTATTTTCATTTAAAGCGATATTATTATTATTTATCGTTGCCTCCTTCAACTGTTCTTCTAAATTTTTTATTATATTAGCCATATTCTCTCTTTCCTTATCTATGAAAACCTGATCAGCTGCTTGCTCTGCTAATCTATTATACTCATATAATGAATTATGCGGACTAAGCTCCCTATCGAACATGCTCCTAATACGGCCCTGCTCAATATCTAATGCTAATCGGCGTCTTTTTGACGTTGATGCGGTATACGACATTATTTATATTGTTATTATTTTTCTATATTGGAAATCTTTTTATTTATTATTATAATATTTTATATTTATTTTGCAATTCACGAGATGATATTATAATAATTTATGCAGACAAGACAGAACATTTATAAAGAAAATTAATAATTAAGATTCGCATAAAAAGATTAATTCGCACTTTCGCAGAACGGGGTTTATTATTATATCTTATAATGTTATATATCTTATATTCAACCTCCGATATAACTCCCTTGCTAATATTGCAAATATTTAACAAGATAACATAAAAACATTCAAGATGATCTGTGCGATGGTATCACCGTAACACAGAAAAATAATATTATAGTATTTGCTAGATAGTAATTACAACTTAATATTTATCATATATGTGGTGCGACCTTATTGTCAACACTCAAAAAACAAACAAGCAAACAATAAAATATTCGCGAGTGAAATTTCAAATTCCTCGCCCAAAGCTCACAAAAAGGACCAATATATACATGTATTAACATCCAATGATAGTATCCTCCAATGATAGTATCTATATATTTATTAGCCTCACCGATGAACGAACGATATTTATTCAAAAGTATTAATTATTACTATGTTTATGTTCTACTAAGTAGTTCCCGTTCACTTTAAAATGTTTTAATCAGGCCCCACGTTGGGCGCCATTTTGTAGCATTATAATTTTTATTTTTATTTGTGTGTTTGGCCCCACTAGTTGGGTCGCCATTTTGTAGCGTAATAATTTTATTTATTATTTATTTATTATTTAATATAATCCTATTTACTTTTAACTTAATTTGTGTAATGTACGATGTCAGATGTAAGATGACAATATCTCGCAATGATCATGATTGGCCACACTTTGGGCAAGCCATTTTGTAGCGATATTTTTTAATATATTTATTAATATTATTAATATTAATATTAATATATTTATTAATATTATTAACACTAACATTAATTAATATTATTTAATAATAATAATATTTAGCAATATTTGTTATTTAAACATGCGCGACGTATCATCAGCGATAAGCGCTTGATGAAGAAGGTAAAATTGAACGGAGAAGTGACTAGAAAGAAGAGGATGATGCTAATATATGTATAAAGATATTCAAAGTATGCAGAGAATAGAGATTTTAATTCAATAGCCCTGTTTCCTCTTGTACGTGCTCCTTCATATATGAAATTCTCCTGTCCTGACTAAAATGTATTCTCCAAAAGAAGAAGAAGAATAATAATGAGTATTCTATGTGTCTAGACCAATTTGTTAGATCCTTATGCACTTGGTTTTAGATAGTTTGAATCAATTTGAGGTTTATAAGTTAAGATCGGCTTGTAACCTACACTTTTAAGATCTCGTCTCGATGAGAAATATTGATTTTTGATGTTCTATGACACAATTCCTTTCTAGTGGATTATCAAAGGTGTTCTATAGTTAGATACTTCCAGATCAATGTATGCTAATAGTCTTAAGTCACTTTCTCAATATCGATCGACGATTGCTCCTATCAGCTGTTTTTTAATGTACTTAGAAGTACGCTAGTGATCATTACTGAATATCGGACTTCGTTTGATTTGTCGCTGCACTATTTATCACACTGACGGATGCTACAGTCTTCCGTCAGGGCGTTGTGAACTCAGGAGTTATTTTTTTTTTTTTATACATCTATTGGATCACGAGATAAATTTATACTAAGGCGCCAATCTCGCGTATTCCTTTACTGCGTTCGTTCATCCGTTAGTGCTGCATCTGATCTATCGAATCAATTTCTACTTATGATTTAGCTCAGTCTATTTGTATTCTCAGGTATGGTATTCTTTTGATTAAAAAAATATGAACACTTTTTCCGGCAAAATATTCGATATATTGTAAAATAAAATTTTTAGTTGATACAATTCATTTACATATATTATGGCTCTCTTTGTAGCTTTGCATTAAATAACAATAACAGGATAATATGACAATACGCAATATAGCACAAAAAAACAACTTATCATATCCTAAATTAATTGGTATGTAGAGTGAATTACGACATACATATATACATTTTTTCTTAGTTTATCGCTACGCTGGTTCACGGACTTTGTCTCACGTGAAACCAGGCAGTTTCAAGTATCTCAATCAATGAGGCTTCGTCTTTTATTGACGGCCTGCAGTCCCAATCAAGTACTGGCCTTATAAAAAAAGGTTCACGCTAACAATGTAGTAGCGGCAGTACGAAAAGCAGATGGTATTGGCTTTCTATTTCAATTATAGCGCGAAACAGTCTAAGACGCATTAATCTTATTCATACTTATGACAACATACATATTTGCATAATATATAAAAAAAACTATCAACAATAACAAGTTTTATAAGTATGGCCAGCTTCGGCAGTTATAACGCACGGATATACGGCAATTATAATAATTTGAACAATCTTACTTGTATTAAGCAGCCATCCAATCAATATCACATACCTTACACTAATTTAACACCTTTATACACTTCTTAATAACTAACACATAACAACAACAAACTGTTTTTTAAATTTTGACAGCTGCATCGTAGGGATGTCGGCCGTCTCGTACGATTGTTTTCGCCCCGTTCTGTTGAAAGATGTAATTGATTTGAAGTTGTCTTCGTGATTCGAAATCTATTGCGAATGTCTGTCTTGATATTTATATGATCTCCTCGTGAATGTTTATATAAAAAGAATATCTTTAATTTTTTCTTCTATCTTGCTACTGTTTGATTCTGCATGCTTATGTTTTCCCGCCAAAATTTGATGTACGTGGCGTCTATATAAATGTGTTTTTTACTGTTATTAAGTCGATCTTTCGTCGAATCTTAGCACTGGTTAATATTGTTGCTTTCCCGCCAAATAATTGATGTACGTGGCGTCTCTTATAGAGGGTTTTTTTACTGTTTTTACGTCGATTTCTCGTCGAATTTTTAGCACTGTTTAATTTTGTTGGCTTTCCCGCCAAATATTTGATGTACCGCTTCTAATAAAATAAATACGTTTTAAAAAACTTCACTTAGATTCTACATGATTTTTTATGAAAATGTGGACAGCATTTCTGCCCACATTCCCTCGTTTTAACTTGAACTTTTACATTTTCCGGCACTTTTTCGACGTTTGGGTGACGAGGTTATTACGCGGTGGATCTCCTGGTAAACTGAATTGATTTTGGCATTGCCCACCGCCTTTTTATACCCTTCAAAATACGGCAATTTCTCCATTTTTAGATGTGCTTTTCACCCCTTCCTATGCAAAATAACGCGGCCATCATGCTTTTTCTTTCTGGTTACCAACTATCGTTTTTCCACATTGGGGTTCCGTACCATTTCGTGCACATCGAGCTATTTTTGCACTCTTATTTCTTTAATTCACTCATTTGAGCTGATTTCCTTATTTTTCCCTTATAATCTGTATCCCCAGCATCTAATTTCTGCATATATATTAATTTTACGTTGCCTCTTCGCGGCGCTATGAGCTTCCAAAGGTACGTGTATATTTTTCCAAAAAGTATGTCTATTTCATTAACTATTACGGCTATTATTATTCATTTTCTTTCTACTATAATCCTATATGGTTTTTATAAAAAGTTATTCGGCGTTAGTAGGTTTTTCAGTGACCCATTTTGAAAACAATTCTTTACATCGAAATTACTCATCCGTTTCCTTTAAAAATATGTCACCTATGACCTTTTTAACTGGCTTCTTCGTTCTGTATACTCTAATATTTGTATTATCGTCGGTTTTTTTAGATATGGCTTTCCCTCCAAAACTTCCCGCCAAATATGCATATGACGCTCCTTGAGACGCTCGTCTGTTTTTTGTTAGTGGTCCACCTTAAAATTTCCTTTATTTCTGAACTACAGCGCCTCTAGTGATAAAAATTTGTACGATATTCCGACTCTATTTGATGTCAAAACATGGCAACACTTTCTTGCCGTGGTTAATTCCGATTTATTTTTCCGTCAAATCGTCATTTATTCAGTTTCAAACATTAGATTCTCCCTGTAAACTATCGTACAGAATATATGCTCTGCCTCATAAAATAGCTTATTTCATTGGCTTTATTCTAGTAAGTCTATCTACTGTGTGTTCTATCTATATCGGTTGTAATTAGCATTATCGTCTATAGTGGCGATTTTTCTTGTAAAAGTACGACAATTTAATCATAATATGAACTGTCAGTTTCTAGCCGGCTGCGTATTCGTTTTCTGCTCTATTTAAATCAATTGCTAACTATTTATTCTGTTTTCAGGTTCTACTTTCGTTTCAGGGGATAGTGCTTATTCTATACTACGTCTATAGTGCGTGTCGTCGCTGAAATCTTTCTAAATATCCTGTGTTTCTATCATGCATCTTTTGAAGACCCATTTTTGTATGTGATTTCGGCGTTTCTTTAATCATCGATTTTTCCTTTATTTTTCTCTAAAGCCTATTTAGTTTTATTTTATTTAGTGGTTTATTGCTATTACGCATCATTTTTAACGAATATATAAACGTTTCATTGTTTTATTGAGTTTTAATCTTATTTTCATATATTTTTGTATTCCCTGTCAACGTCGGTAAAATTTTCTTACAGTTCTCTGCTTATCGACGGTAACATTTCTCGCTTTTTGCCCGCTAGATGTCGCTACACGTTTTGAAATTGATTTAAATTTTTGGGATCATGAATGAATCGACTAATTACTACTTTTACGTTTTGAAGACCATTCACCTTGCCTTCCCATTGCTGCGTATAGATGGCAATAGGTGTGCTTACATGGCTTTGGTTTGGTTTAGATATTAAGTATTTTATTTGACAGGAGGCGTTCAATTTTATATCATTACATGTATTAGAGCATATCTGCGATACGACCACGCGAATCGATGAATTAAACTAATTAAAACGTATCTGCGCTCCACAATGACCCAAAAAAGACTTGTGGGGTTAACGACTTAATCTATAAAACAAGAAATAGCTCACACAATAGGTTTAAAGGAGATCGTTTCCACTTTTGCTAAAATAAAGGCAAGGAAAATAAAACTTGCTTGATTTAATCTCTAATTAGTCTTAAAAAACTTTTTTTTCACTCCATATAGCTAAAGAAGGTGGATATATTCTCTTTTTAACCGACTTCAATATAAGTAGGAGGTTCTCAATTCGGTTAAATGTTTTTTTATTTTTTTTTTGTTTGTCATATCTGTGTTCTAATTATTTGATTAAAAATTACACAATTAATGTTTTGTGATTTTTTTAAATGGGCGCCATACTAGTCTTTTGCCTAGGGCGCCAAGTTTCCTCGAGCCGGCGCTGACCAGATGGCGCTGTAACAGGTCAGCTTCTATACCGTTCATCCGATGGCCGATCGTCGATTAATATATGCTACATGGGTGGGAGGGGGAGGAAGGGGGGGATAAGGGGGAGGGGGGAAGGAAGGGGGGGATGCTCCCACTCTGGTGTGCCAATCTTGGTGCGCATGCGCATAGCTCTCACACCTTATTTAAGCCGTCATTCCATCTCGTTCAGATGGTCATTTGCTATCTCGCTTTATGTCTGTTTTTTATTATATTGCACTATTTACGATTTACTCAACACTACCACGTTCTCATCAATTCATTATTATGGTGCTCATTCTACATTGCATTGCCTATTATTCATTTGCTAATATTAAGATATAACAATGTATAACATTTACTATCAGAATATTCGTGGCTTACGAACGAAAACCTCAGATGTTTACCGAAACGTATCCTTGAATAGTTATGATATTATTTGTTTGACTGAAACTTGGCTATTGGAGGGTATAAGAAGTAGTGAACTATTTGACGATCGTTATGTCGTATTTAGACGTGATAGGGATTATGATAAAACGTGCGAAACAAAGGGAGGCGGTGTGTTGCTAGCTGTTCGTCGGGAGATTATGGCCGAGGCCTGCAGTGACTGGTGTTCGATTGCCGAAGATTTGTGGGTAACATTAACGCTTCATTGCCAGAGGCCGAGGGTAGCTTATAAGTTGCATTTGTGCGTTGTATACATTTGTGACGAAAACACAGGTAATTCTATGTCAGAACAGTTACAATTCTTCTCTGATAATATGTCAGACATTGTATTGAAAAACCCATGCGATAAATTTTTAATTTTTGGTGACTTTAACATGCGAAACCTAACTTGGAATGTGTCTGACGACAACTCTTTTTATATTGCCGATAATATTCAGGGCACTGTGCAACAAAACCTTTTTGATGATCTCAACCTTTGTAATTTATCACAATACAACAATATTCTAAACTCTAACAATAGAATACTAGACTTAATTTTTTCCAATAATGATATCACAGTTGCCCCGTGTCGACACCCTTTGTCTAAAATAGACGCAGCACACCACCCAGCTCTTTGTATTTCTGCCGATTTTGTTCAACTACACAAGCTAAATCCCTGTCCCTATTTAAAGTATTTATATCATAGCGGTGACTATGACATCATCAAATCTAAACTTGAAGTTATTAACTGGCAACAGGAAATACACAACAAATCACTTGAGGATGCCGTATCTTTCTTTTATACCACTTTATACGATCTTAGGACAAGTCATGTACCCTCTAAAACAGTTACATCTTCACATAAATACCCTCCTTGGTTTAAAAAACCGCTTATCAAAATGTTAAAAGAGAAACACAAATATCACAAAAAGCACAAAATTTACGGTAACTGTGCTGACCTTCAATCCTTTGTCACTTTGAGGGATCGTGCTAAGACACTCGAAAAAGAGATGTTTAACGAGTATATATCTAGCATTGAATCTAGTATCACTAAAAACCCTAAAGCATTTTGGTCATATGTTAAAACTAAAAATCAAAACAATTCTTATCCTGCCATATTAAGTCTTGGCGATCGCTCGTCTGATTCTGGGAATGGTATATGCAATATGTTTAGTGAATACTTTCACTCCACTTTTTCATACAGTGACGCTAATCACACCCCGGATACTCCTGATAACGACACGACAACAACTGATATAGCGAACATTGAATTTAAATCTTCAGAGGTCTGTAAACTGTTAGTCTCTGGATTTGAACAAATCTGCCGGTCCAGACAGTATCCCACCATTATTTATTGTCAAATGCGCTAAAAGTATCTCAGATCCGCTTACCCTACTTTTTAGGCGATCCGTTTCTGAGGGTGTTATGCCTTCGATCTGGAAGTCTGCGTATATAACACCTATTCACAAAAAGGGACCTAGAAACCTGGTTGAAAACTATAGGCCTATCTCCAAACTATGTCTGTTTGCTAAAGTGCTAGAAAAGGTTGTCTATAACCAGTTATACTCTACTCTAAAACATACATTCTGCTCACAGCAGCATGGTTTTTTAAGAGGAAGGTCTACGACATCTAACCTGGTTGTTTGTAGCGATTATATATCTGAGCATGTCCATACCTTCTCAAGTTGATGTCATCTATACCGATTATAGCAAATGTTTCGATAGAATTGATCATACAGTACTTTTATCCAAACTCCGATTAGTAGGAATTCGTGGAAACTTGTACAGGTGGTTCACGTCCTACATACAGAACAGGTGCCAGACTGTAGCTCTCAACGGATACACGTCATCACCAATGCAAATCCCTTCTGGAGTACCCCAAGGATCCCTATTGGGACCGCTCCTGTTTAACATCGTTGTCAATGATGTATCTTCGTGCTTCAAATTCTGCGAAGTAATCCTATACGCTGACGACATGAAGATACTCTGTCCGATTAACTCACAAGAAAGTGCACAACGTTTGCAAGAAGATCTCAATCGTTTTGACCGTTTCTGTTTGTTGAACAAATTGGACTTAAATGTATCCAAATGTTATTTATGTTCCTTCACTCGCAAGCCACAACCTCTTCTTTATTCTTATACATTTAAGAATATCAATATTACTAGAGTAAACTCAATCCGTGATTTAGGTATAATCTTTGACACTAAATTACTCTTTGATGAGCACATCAATAGTGTCATCAGCAAAGCATCAAGAACATTAGGTTTTGTTCTGCGTTTATCATCTGAGTTTAAATCTATTAAAACAATTAAAATTCTTTATTGTGCATATGTACGTAGTCACTTGGAATATGCATCACAAATCTGGAACCCCAGCTATAACACTTACATTACCCGCATTGAGCGAATTCAGAGACGTTTTGTACGACACCTACAATTCAAAGTAAAAACATTCTTTCCAGACTACACTAAACGTTGTCATAAATTTCACCTCTTACCTTTAGCCACAAGACGCCATATTGCAGATGTCGCCTACCTATTGAAGATAGCAAATGGCTCAGTTGACTGCCCGTATTTATTGGAGAAGGTTGGGTTGAGGGTCTCTGCTGATCCGATCAGAAGACCATGCACCCTGTTTATCCCCAGAGCTAACACCAATTACAGGCTAAACAGTTATCTATTGAGAGCAAGCCAAAGTTTCAATGATGTAGCTACCCAATATGACATTGACTTATTTAATATGTCAGTCCAGCAGCTCAAGAAGTTACTCGCTGACGCCTTCTTTGGCTAATCCTTTGTTCTATTTTGTTTAGTTTTTTCTTAGTCTACTTGTTTTTCTTTTTTTTTCTCCCCCTTTTATATATCTATTCATACATTTTTACTTGTGGAACCTTGTAATTGGCCTTATATACATATTAATTTGTAATAACCGTATACCTAGCTGTAAGATTCCTAAAATTAATAAAATAAAAAAAATAAAATAAAAATAAAAAAAATAAAAAAAAATAAGAAGGAATGGGAGGGGGAAGGAAACGGATACCCGAACCTCACCGATTAACATTCCACTAGTATAATATTTGTAAATTAAGCAAAAAACTTTTGCAATGTTCTTTTTATTTAATGTAACCTAACTAGGCTACAGCCTGCTCTAATGCGGACATTTAAATTGTAATGCAAATGTGTATACATATATTTATAAATATATGTATAGCTATAAAAAACTAAATAAAGGAAATAAAGTTATGCGATAGTTGTTTGGTGCTTCCGCATATATTCTCCCCTTAAGTGAATATAGCGTTATGTTTGACAAAAAACAACACATTCAATATGTTTATATTGTAAGGGTGATTACGGTCTTGGCGCAATTACTAAATACTTTATATATAAATAATGCAATTACTAAATATATAAATAATGCAAATATAAAATGAGAATAAAGAATTTCAGCGTAGGAATTATGCACAAAAATACTCAAAAATCGAATCAAAAGCAGAAAAAAGGATACATCGCATAGTCTAGTGGCAACGTCACCTAACTAGGCCGGACCTGTTCTAAGGTAAACATTTATTTATGTGCTTGCAACAATACCGTGTTTATAAAAATGACATATATTCCATTTATGCACAAAATATAAGAAATGCAAAACCATATTAAAAATTACTATATACTTAAAATTAGAAGTGGAAAATTAAAATTTCAGCAAATAAGTTCAAATGAGAAAAAAAACAATTTAAACTAGTCAAAATTAGAAAGAGAATTTAAAAAAAATAGTCCTGCATTATACTTATAACTATAATAAGATAAAATAGTGTTAAAACTAAATAGTGCAATAACTCGGATAATCTGGACTGTAAATTGAATCGGGTCAAATGATCTGAAAACAGACCATTCGTAGTGAAAACTTTACACAAGAATTACCCCTTCGCAAACGACCTATTAATGCGACCCGTGTATGCATGTATCGGGTATTACCGGGAACCAACTGCTCCCAACGCTGCGTAAACAAAGCGACGCAGCCGCGGCATTTTCATCCGCTGGCGGTTTTAACTTTCGCAATTACCTGCACTCTGCGATCGTTTGAGGCACTTGAACATAAACACTGGATTTATCGTCGCCGTTAGAGCGCAACTAACTGAGCGTAAACCCAATACTACGTTTCTTTCGCTATCGGAAATATATTGAAGTATATTAAGGAGTGTATTCTGTGCCATTTAAAATAAATAAATCAGTTATGTAACAGCAAGAGCTACAACTTTATTGGATGCACTTTCCGAATGAATACGTGAAACTATGGCTGTTCTATTTTATCCCAATATATAAAAATCGGTTGTGTCACCCCAAAACATTCCCGGCAAGCACCCAAGGACTTAGGGAAGGATTTTCAGAGTGACGTTCCTTCGGAAAGAAGATTGACCTGTTTCAAACTTCAAGTTAAAGTATTATCGGCGAGCAATAATCCCGGGTTGCACATCTAGATTTTCATCAGATGCAATTTTGCCTTGCATTTCTTTTACTCGATCGATTTGGGCATTTACAATGTAATGTAATGTAATGTAATTACACTGAAGCTATGAGATATTCACACCATTATTTATCAGTGTGATATCGTCCCAACAATAAATATAAGTACCAAATTGCTGGTTTATAAATATGTCTAGTAGCACCCTTGTGGAACAATTGCAACCAACACCTTTTCAACTCTTGTCGTAAACAAATGATGCCTGCTTATGAAATTCCAGCTCAATCGGATCAAGCGCTTGGGCGCTATCAATAGTATTGTCTAAATAATATATAAATGTTAGTTTTAATGCTGTATTAATTAAGTTAAAATATAATTAATTTGAAAAAATAACCAATATTGATTGTTCACCGCTGATCGCCTCACGTGAAGTCATAAGTCATATCTAAGATGATAACAAATAACAATAAACATAATTGAAGGAATAAAAGAATTTCCTCATTTCGTTTCTTATAACGAGCAAAATTTGCCCGTTTTCGGTTATTTTTCATTTGTAATTATAATTGTGTTTTCGCGTGACAAAAAAAAGAGAAGAGAAAAAAAGAGACAAGAAATGTTCATATACTTGCTCTCCTATATCGTGTACTCTCAGTTAACACCATCCTATCTCCAGGAGCTTTTTGAACCACTAAGTTCCCACGGTCTCGTACTTCGGTCAGCCTCTTACAGTTTATTAAAAATTCCGAGTCATAATAGTGATTTCTATTCCTATTCTTTCTGTGTCCATGGTGCAAGACTCTAAAAACGATCTCCCAGCAAATTATATACGAAACTCGCCTTCTTTACCATCGTTTAAGACTCACCTTAAGGATTACTACCTTTCTAAGAAGTAACCAGGTCTTCCCTTTCTCTTCTGTTCCTCTCCCAATTTCCTCTCCTCGGGCATTATTAGTTTTAAATTCTTCCACTTGTCTGTATGTTATGTAATAATCTTTATTTTCACAATGCGCGCATGTACCACTGTGTTTAGGTTAGTTGTAAGACATTGCCACGTGGCAATAAGTTCGCCTTTTTGTATACGAATTAAGTGCAAATAAAGAGTTTATTATTATTATTATTATTACAGAATCTTTACCCTAAAAAAACTATTTTTTTAAAATATTTTCTCTATCCTTAAAACTCTAGGCAATACGTTAAAATATTATCCTCTTGTATTTTATTTATTAGTCCACAAAAAAATTACACCGTTAGCACTTAACATAGATTGTATTGCTCCTAACTAGACAGAGTCTGTTTTAAGGATAATACCAATAGAAATGATTATAAACTACATAACTTCCAAAATAGAAATAAAAAACTGAATCAAATCAAGTTAAAATGAATACACATTACACCAAAATAATATTACAACTATGAACAAGCAATACTAAATAATAATGTATAATAATAATTATTATATATAATTTTTTATTATTTATTCCGTAGCCGGCGATTGGGGAAGGGGTCGCCCTCGCAGCCAATACGCTGCTGTCGGTGCCGCTGGATCTCGTACTCCATTCACGATTCGCTTCCATTCTTGACGATTTTTTGCCACGTCTCGAGCATCCCTAGCCGATAATCGTTGATTTTTAAGGTCGTCTTTGATGTTATTTAGCCAGGTTTTCTTCGGTGCCGATCGCTGAATTCTCCATTCTGTCGGACGGTCTCGCCAAAGAAGTTTACGTGGCAAGCGATTATCGTTCATTCGGCAAACATGGCCGAACCATCGTAGTCGACGTTTTTGTACTTCTTCTTCGATCGTTGTTACTAGATCGCATCTTTCTCTAATGGTCTCGTTTCGAATTCGGTCGCGGAGTGAGACACCGAGAATCTGCCTCAAGCATCGCATTTGGAAGACTTCGAACTTTTTGAGGTCCGATTGTAGTAACGTCCACGTTTCCGATCCATAAAGAAGAATGGGAAGAACCAACGTTTGGTATAGTCGTACTTTGGTTTTGATGGTAATATTCGTTCGCTTCCATATGCACCACTTGAGCGAGGCGAATGTTGCTGTTGCCTGACCGATCCGGCTATGGACATCGGCCGTCGATGCTACTTTCTTTTCCGAAACCAACGATCCTAAATACTTGAATTGTGGGACCTGTTCGATTTGGGTTCCATCGAGGTAAACGCTGGCCTTTAAACCGTCCGTAGTGAATAATAATAATAATAACAATATATAATAACAATAATAAATAATCATTTATATATAACAATAATATGTAACAATTAGTAAAAATACGTATATAATTTATTTATTTTGCCCCTCTTGTCATTGTCTCCCTCATCCGAACGTTGTCGCCTGTAGTCGTACTTTCTGTGTATTTCGTTGATGAGATGTGTTTGAGATGTGTTTCTGTGTATCTCTTTCGAAATGTGAGCAGAATAATAATAAAAAAAATGTTTTGAAAAAATCGTGTCTCTAACCTCGCGAACCTGCGTACAACAGTATTTAACAGTTATTTATATTACCGTCATCCAGTGATGTTCTTGCAGATATGCGAGGGGTGTCGTCATGTATGTAATTAGATTCGCAGCCGCTAATGTGTCAACTGGAGCGCAAAGAAGAGGAAAACGTGGCCGCCGGCGGGCAAGTTGCGACGCGGCCACTCTTCGCGTAATACGGGCATTAAAAGTGGTGGGATTCGCAGTGGCGCGATTAAAATTGAAATGAGAAATGCGGGGGGCGGACGGTTAAAAAAGGCACGTCGGTCGCCTGTTTTTCCTTGTGGCTTTGGGCGGCGCACAGTGATTAATTTGGTATATACCAGCGAGACAAAAGTAATTTCAGCGTAAACTAATAACAATACTATTTATATATACAGGTAATAAAGGAGAGTTAGAAACACAGAGCTAGTACAAGATTTTTTTTTATCCACGAAAGTTGAGTGACGACGTGAATAAAATAGAAATTAAAATAGTTCAATGTATTCTCGGCTACAGATGAGTATCGCATTGAAGCTGTTTATTATGATTTATAACATCAAGGTATGTGTAAAAAATGCTTTATTGGTATATGTACGCATTATAATGGTTTACGTAAGGTTTATATGAACATAATGCATTAGGCTTTATGTAAACACAATTTTATCCCGACTTTATTATAAGCTTGAATGTTTTAATAGCTTTATAAAATAAATATATTTGTATAAAAAATCTTATATCCTCATCAAAATAAAATCATACAAAAATCATTAAAAATAAGAATATAGAATATATGCCACATACAAATGACTCTTATTTAAAAAAATATGTTTTTGAGAAAATAGTAACAAATATATTATCTGCCTGCCAGTATTTATTTTTATATGATTCTTATAATAATGTTTAAATGATCATAAGAATCATAAAAATAAAATACGGGCAAGCACATATAATACATCTGTTATTATGTTCTTTAAAATATAAACTGTTTTTTTTTTATTCCAAATAAGAGCCATTTGTATGACGCGTATATTCTATATTTATTACGTTTGCATTTTGTCGAAGCGTGTTGGTGATAATGGAAATAACGGAATTTCGAGCGGTAATTAAACACCATTTGGAAAAAAATACGGAGCGAGTATTTCAAGACTCATGAGATATATTAGAGGCTCTCACATATTCTACACTTTCCCGTTCGTTTGCTGAGTATCATTGTCACGTCTAAAGAATTATTCTTAATGTTTTGCTCGTGGAAACGTTGCCGCCTGTAGTAGTGCTTTTTGTGTATTTTGTTGATAATTAAAATATAAGTGGGAAAATAAAAAAAATATGAACTTACAAATGTCGTTTCTTTAACCTCACGAGCCAACGCACAACAGTATTTAACATTTATTTATAATAACTTCCTCCAGTAACGTTCTTGCAGATATGCATGAGATCTCATATAATAAGATTAGAAGAGGAAAACGTGGCCACCGGCGGGCAAGTTGCGACATGGCCACTCTTCGCGTAATACGGGCATTAAAAGTGGTGGGATTTGCAGTGGCGCAATTAAAATTGAAATGAGAAATGCGGCGCGGATGGTTAAAAAAGGCAAGTCGGTCGCCTGTTTTTCCTTGTGGCTCCGGGCGGCGCACAGTATTTCATCTAGTATAGCATCTAGTATAGTGTCGAAGGTGCTTGTGCGTAACCGCCTTGAGTCGTCTCTGACACCTCAAAGCGATCGACAGTTTAGTTTTACCCCAGGAGGTCTTTGGAGGATGCTATCATTTTCGCTAAGTCCTAGACTCGCTGCTAGCGGGACAAAAGTCATTTCAGATAACTTATGTACCTACAATATATCCAAGTAATAAAGTATAGTTGAAAACCCCAAAATATATATTTCAAGTTGTTCAACAGTTTTTTTAGGAGACTTACAGCGTTTTATTTATACTTAATGCTAACACACATTTCTCCTATCTTAAGCCAAATGTTCACAATTTAACTAAACATATTGTTACATGGCAATAATAAAATATGAAGAAAATATAGTTTTTACGTACATATAAATGTCGAGGAAAAAGATGGAGATAGAGAAGCCACATTATATACGTGGCTCCGGGCAGCGCACAGTGTTACATCTAGTATGGGCCAGCGGGACAAAAGTCATTTCAGATAATTTATGTATCTACTATATATACAGGTAATAAAGATAGTTGGAAACCCTGAATATATATATATATTTCAAGTTCTTAGTGAAAAGCCAGTTTTTTTTGAAAACTCACAGCATTTTATACTTAAGCCTACGTATAATGCATATCTAAGGCCATTTAAAAGGTTTAACATTTAATATATACATATTGTTATATCGCTGTAAGAAAACATGAAGAAAATACAGTTTTTACCCACATATGAGAGCAAGAGGGTATATTTTGAGGAAAAAGATAGAGATAGTAGATAAGCCACAATATGAATTTAAAAGATATATTTAACTAACTAACTAAATATTATTTTAAAATATGCCAGCGAGAAAAATATAATTTCAAAGTTAACTAATATGCCTACTATATACTCACGCAATAGAGGATAGCTGGAAATCTCGAAAAGGTATATTTCAGTTTCTTAATGAATTTACAGTGAATGTAAAGCAGGTCAAAAGGTCAAAATATTCTTCTTCATCTCGTTTTCACGTTTGTACGTTTTCAATACTTTCACTGCCGGGAAAAATAGGAAATAGGAAAAAGGGCAAATAAATAGGAAAAAGGGGAATAAAAATAGGAAAAGTGGAAAAAATATATTTTGGCAAATCGTCATGTGACGGTTTGTTTTATTGATAAAGAAGTGGAGATTTCAATATGTAGTGTGCGTAGTCTAGCCACAAGTCCATACTGTCGATCCCGCAACCACCTCACCTGGGAAAACGGTCGCAAGATCCGCGATGGATGGAAGCCGTATACATTCGTCACAGCAGCCTCATGTGTCCCCATTATTATCCTCTTATTAAAGCCAACGCCGGGCGTGTACATATTACATGTTCAGCCGACATTTATTTTATTCCCAAGGGCTAAGCGGAACACCATTTATGGAGCGCAGTACTGGACGAATCACTGTGCGGCGCGGCAGCGGCGCGGCAGCGAGGCGGCGGCGGCGGCACTCGGCTCGAGTGTCCTCTTAGCTTGTGCAGCTCAGTGTGACGAGCGTGTTAATTCTGAGAACGCGCCTCTGACTGCGTATCCCCACTTTTACGAATGATACGCGTTGCGCGATTGTGACAAAATAAATATAAAATGATTTAAACATCGATTGTGTCATTCCAATACTTTCCCAGCAAGCAGCTAAGGACTGATTTAATCTGAAAATTAATTTCATAAATATAACCTGGCCCCCTCTATCGGCCGGCAGACGAACTCGTTTGGGTTCCGTTGCACAACGGCCTTGGGCGGAGCGGTTCGTTTCTCGGCTAGCCTAATTTGAATTAAATGTATTGCGGAATTCAAACACTATTAACGTAGCTTGTATATGAGATAATCCAACCAAAATTTCGATTGTGATTTGAATGCGGAATAAATGTTTATTATGACGAATTTGATTTCGGCCCAACCAGGGACCTGTGTACCAAATATAAAGTCCCTAAGTCAATATTTCAAGATTGATATATGACTAGTTCGCCCTCTCGCCGACCGATTTCAGCCACAGTCTTTTCAACTCTTTCCATGACCAAATGATGATACCGAGTTTCAGCTCAATCGCATTAAGCGATTGGGCGCTATCGTGGATGAATGCATACAGACAGTCTCAGACGGACACATATACATACTTCTATCTGGAAATGGTCCTAATCTCCAGGTATTTCCGTCTTCATCACGAATAAAATTTTTGTGCGTTCACAATCATTTTCATCCTCGTCGATTGGTGGGTGTGACCGTGTCGAAATGCACAGTCATTATTTATATAGGGATATTAAATTGCTCAATGCCATTGCATTGTATTGCGAAACCAATAGCAATTTATTTAGCTATCTATTTAATTAGCATTGCCTCATGGCCTCAGAAAATTTGACCATATCACGGAGTACAGAGAGAAGCTTCACTGGCTGTCGACCCAGGAGAAAAGAGACATGCCAGTTCTTTGTATGCTTTTCAAGATCTTGGATGGCGTCGCTCCCAATTATCTTACCGGCAGATTTACTGCACTATAGGCTCATGGCCGCCCTCTGAGATCAACAGACAACCTGCTAGTCTATCTCTAATCAGAGCACTGACTTCTTCTCATTCTCTTTCACCGTACATGAAGCCCGATTTTGGAATGCTTTGCCGAAAAATGTGAGAACTGCGCCAAAAATAACAAGTTTTAAAAACAGACTCAGAGAGCATTTGAAATCTTCCAGATAAATGCCCTTGACCCTCCCATTCCTTTACCTTTTAAAATTTAGCGTTCTTATACGTATTTGCGTCCTTATACGTATTAGCGTCCTTGATAGCGTTTTGATATTTGGCCATTTTGGATGTATCAAAAATAAAATTGTAAAAAAATGTCGAACGGAAACGAAATAACAAATCAGGCATACGTCATATATATTTCTTGAATTTCCTGATTCTCCTGAAAAAATGTCATAAAATATCTACGTGAGGTGTATTGATTAGAGGTAAAGATGCATAACAGTTGTTATTAGAACGCCTTTTTCAACAGAGCGATTAGCCGCATTTGCAAAAGTGTAGACGAAACCGTAACATCGCCAAAACTACAGGCGGAGACGATTCTCGTGTAAAAGTCAAAGTCAAATAAATTCAAAATAAAACGCCTCAAGGCAATTTCTTTTATATCAAATCAATAGCAGTTGATATGCTAATAAAACAATTTAAAAAATGTGTAATAGTTCAAAATAATTTTGAAAGTGAGAAACTTCTTTTTATAAAGTGGCAAAAACTTGTTTTTTTAAAACTCTTTCCTCTCCTATCCCCCGAATGGACCATGATCGCCCTTATAATGTATGTGTTTAGCCATTTAGGAATTGAGTGGTTTTAAATTATTTATTTAATCTAATTTTAATATTTGCAACTTAATATTTCTCTTTTTATTATCAATAAAATTATTTAAATAGAGTGGAAATCCACATATTATACTTTATTAATAAATAGAGGATAATACGGAAACTATATATCGGATAATTCAATGAATGTCTATCCAATTAGGATATTCACATTTTGCTTTTTGTTTATATTCAGCATCGGCATAATGATTCTTTTCTTCAAATAAAACATCGCTCCATGGTCATGGTTTTTGCAAACATTGCATATTAGTCTTATTTGATCATATTATCGATTAATTTTAGATATCCACGCAATACTCTTTGTCCACGCAACGAACGACCTCATGCAATTACCAACGTGATATAATTAAGTTTCTAAAAGTGCCAATAGTATTGCAACCCCTGGTACACCTTCAATGTCTAGCATCTTGCTGTCAGGAATGCCAGACGATGCTTTAAACAAACTTGATCTTAATTTTAAATTTATAAATATAAAGTGGTGCAAATTAGTCGATATTTCAGCGTGAAATACATGTTTAGAAATAGGTTCGACATGATGGTTATATCAGCAGATATGTCGTAAATTCGAGTAAAAGATCATGTAAAAATACATGTAACAAACAAAAAAATGTATGACAGCAAAAATATATGCGGTGTAGCGCCGCGTCGTAGCAATGTCGCAGCGATAAAACAACATCGTAGCAGTGCGGCGTAGCTTGGCCTAGCGGCTTCGTAATACGAAACAGGCCCTCTTAGGGAACTTCCCCTTATAATAAAACCGTTAAGGAAATACTTCTGGATTATTTTACTCTAAATGTCAAGTTTCGATCTCATATGCTTGGACTAATAGCCTAAGACGGTTTCTGTAAATATTTCACATCAGTAATATTCTTATATGAATTGCATATTTTTTTAAATAAAAAGTTAATAAATTAGGTAGCGTTTGTAAGACGACATAGCACGCCTCAGAGCCATGTTAATTTTTCTCGGTTTTGTTGACAAACGTCAAAGGCGATGGTTATACCTCTTAACTTTTTATTAAAGCTGGCGTGCACCCTTCCTTATTTTGAATTTTGATGATATTATGACCCAACTCGGTAGGTAAATTAAATATTCATAAAGTTTACGTCAGGTGATTATAACGAATTTCATCTTCAACTGAGGCGACCTAAAATTGTTTAAAGTAATCCGCTTGATATTTAATTTTCCCGGGAAAACTATTAGAGTTAAGTTAAAATTGCTCGGGGAAAACTGCGAGAGCACCTCTCGACCGGAACAAGCAGAAGAACACGAGGGAAACGAACAAAGGAATATGAAATTCTACTCTTGCCAGTGAAATATTCGCGTATTCATATAATTCTGTAACTATTATTACCAGACATGAATGCGACTCCGCGACTATTCTGAGTGTTCTTTTCTTTTTAGTGTAGTCGGCGGTGAAATTGTGTGACGATTTTCAGGACGTTTTCTTGAAATGGGATGTATTATAGAATATAATACTTAACAAACATCCCATGGATAAAAAAAACAATTTTAAAATATGAATTCTGGTATATTTGCAGTAAAATATTTATCAATCCGTTACGTCTCGATTGTGGAAGGAAGAGAGGATTAAGAATATACAGGTGAGCTTTAATTTACCGGCAGCCTTGAAAGTGGATGAATCAGTACGGGCAAATAAGCAACTTTCGATAAAAAATTGCTAGAAAAACAATAAAACTTTGATTTTTTTTAATTCCGAAATAAAGTATAAAAAGCGTTGATCGCGCAGCGCCATCTAGCGGTAGGTAAAATATCTCGAATATAGTTTATTCGCGATATTTTACCTACCGCGAGATGGCGCAGCGCGCTCAATGCTTGTCAAACTTTTATTCAAAAGTTACAATAATAAAAAAAAAAAAGAATTTTATTTAAAAAAAAATATTAAAAGTTGCTATTAATTAGTTGCTTAAATGCCAGTTAATTAAAACTCATCTTGTAGGTATAGCACAGAGTCAAATGTCTGAATACTACGTATGGACCGGTATGTACGTATGTAATGGTAATTTAAGTAAAATCAATAACAATAATTGAATCCATATTACTTATATTTTCACGACAATACAGCTTTTAATTGTTTTTAAAAAAGAGAATTTTTTTATTTTAGAACTAATGTAAATTAATACCTACTAAGTTAAATGTAATTTTTATTTTCTTTAAGCTAATTTTAACATTTATATATATCTTAGGCTATTTTTTAACATTTTTATTAATATTTTGTATTTATTTCTTTTTTTTATTATTTTCTATATTTAAATTGATATTCTATTTAATACTAGATGACCCGGTGAACTTCGTACCACCTAAAATTGATTTGTTTGTGACTCTTGATTCTAAGCGTTTATTGATTCTAATCAACCTTCCAAATCCAATTAATTGAAATCTATAATATGGCCGAATCGTGTACGGTTTGAGTTTCGTTCGGTGATTAAATGAAAGTCGTTTTATAATTAAAATAAATTCAATGTGTTTAATTTACATGATAAAATATTAATGCTTTTTCGACTTTTCCGACTTTTTTGCATTTTTCGACTTTCTTGACTTTTTCGACTTTTTTGACTTTTTCGACTATTTGGACTTTTCGACTTTTTGAAATGTTACACAATCGTACGGAATGAATAACAGTTATGGATGGTGCAGCTGTCAAACAATAGGATCGCCGCGAACGCCATCTATTGAAAGGGGCCCATTTCCCAAAAAGACCAATTTCGATTTTTTCGATTTTCAGTTGTTTCTTTTAATTTTTCCTAAATATTTTTTTTTGTAAACCACCCCTAAATCAAGGCAAACAAAACAAAAGAATAATCATTCAAATCGGTTGAGTCATTTTCGAGATCTTGCGAGACTAACGCTCTGCGATTCATTTTTATATATAAGAGGATATAAGAAGATAGATAGAATAAAACATTATGGAAAAAAGACCGAAGGTGATATACATGAAACTGCTTAAAGGACGCGCGAAAAAAGTGTAAAAGACAGTAAGCGAAAAAATCAGGTCATGGAAGGAATTAAAAGTAGGTACCACTTGTATAACATGCCTTGAACACAACCGGTATGACGGCGACGTTTAGCCCCTCATATTTGTTCTTCGGAGGTGGACGATTCCATGCTTACGGTGAAAACGGATTAAGTATAACGTGGGTGGTACGGTATAGCTACGACCATATTTCATATCAAAGAAAGCGTATTTTTTCTCAAGAAAATTAGCCCCTAGATCTTCGTAATGCAAAGTTGCAGGTAATAAACAAAATGTTAACAAAAATAACCGAGTTAATTTTTTTTATAAGTGCAGCAGCCAGGTCATGGTGAAACTTAGAACAGGCTATCATAATTAAATGCGTATACAAAATTTTGTGTCTGTGCTGTTGACCGTTGAGGAGTTCCCTTGTTGAAAGGCAATCCTGGGTATAGAGTCAGGGCATGCTTGCTATATAAAACGCATTGTCATCGGAGCTGAACCAACATGTAAATTTTCAACTTCATATGATAATATTTGAGGAGTTCCCTCAATTCCTCATGGATCACATCATCAGAACAAAATTTTGATAAAGATGTGACGAATCTTGAAGTACATCCTTTCAAATAAAACGAATTTTCCAAAGGAATTCATAAATGACGGATTTCTGAGGTAACAAACATTTAAAGAAAAATGCGATCGAATTTATAACCTCCTCCTTTTTTTTAAGTCGGTTAAAAATAAATCGGCTGTGGTCTACGATCTATAGGACCTGACAGGAAAACGAAAAGAGCTTTATCATTTGAAGGGCATGTTCACAGCAGACTAAGATGTTAAAATTTCAAATCCACACCATAGCAAAGAAGAGGAAGAAATCAAGAATCACACTCATGAAAGCAAAAATGTATATATATACATATTGCAACGGATAAATAGGTCAATAATTTATCAAAAGAAATACAAACAAACTCAAATAATTTAAAATGTGTGCATAAGGTAAACTTAGTAATATAAATCCACAACATGACTACTCTACGGTTGTGGTAGAAAATTCCCACGCTCACACAACTTCTAACCTCTGCCTTAGAGCCGTCTGTAAATATGATGTCCAAGCCAGGGGACCGGGACGATATAAGGTCAGAAAATACTACATTGTTTAGGCATACTACGGCCCTACTGGTTTTTTCATCAAAACTGTTTGAGGGATGATGTACGAAATAGTAAGTCTGTCGGAGAAGGGAAGGTGAAAGTCTTGCTACTGATCTCTCTGCACCGTAATCGATTTCCGGATCGTAATGGAATGCCGCTTGTTCCAGGTTGACAGGAACACTGCGACGGCGCAATCGGTCATGTTGATTTTGTCGTGATTGCTGGCGTTGTGAATGTTGTGCACGAAATTGTTGCATTATCATTTGTTGCTTGTCGTTCATTTTCAGTCGCTCTCAAACATAATTCGGACATGCCAATACGACTATTTTCATTATCCGTCGCTCGCTGGTCATCAGTGCGCCTTGCATGTGAAGTAAGATCGCCGCGCATTTGACTGACTTCGACGACCTATGTTACCTATTCTCCTCGGCATTATAATGAACACTGTAAAAAGACACGGAATTGTTATCAGTCACTCAAATCTGTCGAACATTCCTTGAGAACTTAACAATATTGAAATCCTCAGACTAAGGCCAAATTTGTAGTTATGTATAAGCCTGCAAAGTCTATTTACCTTTATATAATGGCTATTTACCTTAATATAAATGCAATTAAATTCGCTTGAAACAAATCTATTCTCCAATCCCACTACCTTTTTTAAAAGAAAAAACGACGTTAAATGTAATAACAATTTCACACAGTCCCGCGGAGTGAATTATGAATGGCGTAGCTGTCAAACAATAGAATCTATTGTTAGAAAATATAAAGAGCGCCATCTATTGAGAGAAATACGAAGTGGCCATCCCTAGAAGTACTAATTTCGATTTTTTCGATTTTTTAGCTGTTCCTTTGGGTTTTTCCTAAATATTTTTTTTTTGTAAACCACCCCTGAATCAAGCCAAA
>OX155956.1:30087550-30097550 GCA_944548615.1 Micropterix aruncella
ATAGGCATAGAAGGCAGAGAAAATTTTGCCGAAGGTCTAAAAAGCTTAGCTGACACATATGACATTGTCCAAGAAAAATTACTTGAGTCATTCAAAAACAACGCGAACAGGTACAATCTAAGGCGGAAAGATCTACGTTTAGCTCCTGGAGATATTGTGTGGGCAAAAAATCACACTCTGTCTAGGAAAATAGATTTCTTTTCAAGCAAACTTGCACCTAGATACATAAAATGCAAGGTTGTAGCACGTAAATCGCCAACCGCGTACGAGCTCGAAGACGAATCAGGTAAAAACAAAGGAATTTTTCATGTCAAACATCTATTTAAAAGCTGATGACAATATCTACAACCTAAACTCATACTATTTCCTAGAAAAAACCGTTATGCAAAGGGAAAATAATATCGTTTTATTCCGAAAGTCGCTAAGTACCACGGTACTTCTGGGATAGGTTTCGATCTGAGCTCCGTGGACCGGTCAAAAGGAAGAAAAACATGGTTGACAATATATATAAATAATTAAACACCCTATTAACACAGATACACATTTACACAAACACATACACGTCACACAAAACAAAAAATATTCAAAAATATTTAAAACTCAAATTACAAGCACAAAAACTTTTTTTTTAAATTTTTTTATCTCACCAAAGCCGGCAAAAATGGCCAGCTTTGGCGAGAACGCTCCGAAGAGTGATTATGTGTCGTTCAAGCAAAGAACATACCGAATAAACAATTATACTTTCTTAAAAGAAAATAATCATAATAAGCTCACGACCAAAATATAACATAGTAGTAAAGAACAAATGTTTTTATATATTGGAATTAACGGGTTTGCAACACCATACAACCACCCAAAACGGTGACTAAAAAAGTGCAATATTTCATTATTTTGATACAAGGCATCCGGAACCCTTACGAAATAAAACACCGACTCCTGAGGTTAAAACCAGGCTAGGTACAATTCGATATGGGCAAAGAGTGCAATTTTCTATACTATTTTTTTACGTTCATAAACGAACAATTATATTATAAAATGTTTTGAGCGCACAATGTGCAAGCTTGCTCCACAATCCGAGGTTAAAACCGGAATGGACAAGAGAAAGAAGGAGTTTTCTGTATTTTTTTTATTAGTATTTTATACACACGTATGGAATGTTACTCAAAGAGTGCTCCTACCAGATGAACGTGTCATGGCGCGCCTAGCGAAACGCAAAATGATCACGACGTAGTCTAAGTGTATATTTACCATTTATTTATTTTTTTATATAATTCCACAAACATTGGTCGTGAGAAAATTTATTAAAAGCATATTCATATATCCCAAACTTATATATATATTCCACAAATCCCAGTACTTTGTATTAAATCACCTCGACTCACCACAGTATAAACATACATAGAAACAAAGCGCAACTCTAAAATCATAATTAAAAACTAAAATTAATAATAGGGTAAGAAATAAGTTTGACACAATCAGGTGAAGTATGAAAAGAGAAATGGAAGGAACACCTTGTATGAGATGAACGAAAGGCGTATGGACAGGTGGTGTTAGGAAAACCCGTTTGATGGAAAATCGAAATATTACACCTACACTATTTTTCTATTTTTTGTTATAAACAAATAGATTATTTATTTTAGTTTGATTTATCGCATAATAAAGCGACTATGTTTATATCGTTTTGACTCGGTCACACAGGATTAAAATCCAAAATTACAAGCTAGTATCTCGACACTGTTGTGAATCGTTTCACCTTACTGAGGTACAAGCAAGTAATGATTATACAATGGTACACATTGACTTTAAACGGTGGCCTTGACACTAAAAGCTCGGCTAAACCTAAATAAAGATTTCAAATCCCTAATTCTTATCATATTTTCCCATATAAAAATCACATTATGTATTTGCTTGTAACGTACAAAGGAGGTCACACACTTCTCGGAATCACCCAAAATCAAAACAGTTATTTAAAATTCAAATAATGGAATGCTAATAAGGGCACCCACTCATTGTATTCGATATACTTTTTATGATTCTTTTATTTATATGTTGTCCCTATTTTTGACAAAATAAAACGGTTCACAAGCCGTGATTGACCGACCAGATTACAACGCGTAACGTTCATAGATAGTAAATATAGAATAGGAAATAGTCATACTCGGGTAATGTAAAACCATAGTTCAATCGGCAAAACGTAGAAATAGATATATTTTTTTTGTAATTAGAAGAACACACCCTAGTAATTTAGTAAAAAAAAAACCAAACCCTAAAAAACCAATCTCCGGCGGAAGAAGACCAGAAGAAAGAAGAGGAGGAGGAGCGTCCGAGGTCCAGACTTCAAGCAGCTGCCAGTCAATACCTGAACTTCGAGGAGTTACCATGGGAGTAGACAGCGACGGCAAGTCACGTCTGCATGTCGTTTCACCACAACCAATACGGAGAAAACCCGCGCAGGCAGAGGACAAGCCGCGTGGGCGGTCGCGCAGATCTCCACCAAGGATAGATCGCGCGATCGTAGCAGCCTACGCACAGGACCGGCGCAGTTGGGCGATACACCCACCCGGTCGCTGTAGCGTTCGCATTCGCGCAGGGGCACGACTCTCCGCCAGCTATTTCGGCGAGAACCTGCGCAGGCTGAGGACAGCCGCGCGGGGCGACCACGCAGATCGCCACCAAGGCTTGATCGCGCGGTCGTAGCAGCCTACGCACAGGGCCGGCGTAGCCAGGTGCCCGCACCTACACGGTCACCGCAGCGTTTCGCGTCCACACACGGACACGACATCATGGAACACGAGTATCACACCTTCATATATATATAGTATACTAGCAATGGACTACAACTATATTGTTTTGTGTGTCAAGAAAGACAGTAAATTTGTGTAAAGTGCATTTTTCCAGGAACATTAGTATACGAGGAACTGTGCAATAATCCAGTCAGATTAGACATTATTTTTTTACAAGATTCCATACGAGGATCGACAAGCCGCAGTAGCGGGCTAATTAATCGCAGGAGTCCGCACGTACCAGTCGGACATCCCACTAATATCAGAACTTTTTCTTTGTTTACCATGTTTCAAGACTGATCACGTCAGCTGATGGACCTCGGCCAACGCTTCCCCGCAGCTCCGTACCTTCCGTGCAACTTCGCAACCATGGCGTCTACGTCTTCATTATTATTATTATTTTTTTGTAAGTCACAACCGTACCACAAATACCTGAGACAACCAAACCTATCGGATACAGCAACCCATTCATTATCGTCGTATCAAAGTAATTAATTTGTAAAATTTATTAGTGCCTTACTGGGCAAGGTTATGTATGACCGAGGGCGGCGTAGCGCCCCTCGTAGCACCGTAGCTCTAGGTAGCAAGTATTCTCACCAAGCCGGCATTGCAACAACCAGTTGTTGCAACCATCTTCGATGTATCTTTTCCTTTTATAAACAATTGATAATATTAAATATACATATATAAAGTTCAGAAATAATATAAATATCAAACAATGAGTGTCAAACGCTCTCTAGATAAAAATTCAAACGCGCTCTACGCGCTAATGCGTTTTAGAATGTGCTAGAAGACCGTAGGTACGTAGAATTTACATGGGTAGTTTTCGAGCCAGACAAAAAAAATAGCGGACGGTCGGCCACTTTTGGGTAGAAGTGGCCCGGAACCGGTCGGGTTCCGGGCCATCATTCACACGCAGAGGCCCGCCGATTCAATAGTTTTGCCGATTAGAAAAATTTTATTGTGTTAAATTCAGTGCTCGATAGTTCCAAGGTAGGAATTTTAATTTTATAGATACCATTTAACTAATATCTCCAGAAAATATAATGTGGTTTCTGCCATTACAGAAACACACCCACGGTCCGGAGATTGGTTTTTTTCTTATTTTATTCTTCTTTAGCCTCCATTCATATTTTACCTTAATTTTTTTATCTTCATACTATCTTCACAGTGATTACTTTTGAATTTCCTTGTATAACGGTTAGCAAATCGCAAACTTTATATCAGTTTCATATACTTAAAAAAAACGCATAAAATAATCTAGAAATCTCGGAGATGAGATAAAGATTTCTCTAATGTAGTAGAACGTAGTCTTATTCTTTTTATTAGTTCTTCTTATTCTTTTTTTCTTTTTTTTTGGAATCTCCAGTCAGGCCGAAGTGCCTATTACACATTTTTTTTAAAAGTATACATTCGGAAAGGTACCTCGTACACTTAAGTAGGTAAGATAGGTACGCGATGCAATCCGGTCGGAATTAATACCAACTATTTATTTCTTTGTTTCTTTCATTTTTATATTTTTTTTCTGGGGTCTTCATTCATCTTTCACATTTTTTTCCCTTTTTCAAATAATATGTAAATTTTATGTAAAAAAAAAGAGGGAACCGGTTATTCGAAATCGGACGCGAGATAGACAAAATTTGACTCGGGCCTCCCGAAAAGTAGAGGGTGTGACCTCCGCAAATAAAGATACCTATAGATCCCATTTAATATAATAGTGCGCGATTCCGTCGTATATTAAAAGCAGGTATTCCTAAAATTTGGGTTACATTTCTCGTATCGATTTCTAAGAGAAAATGGGTAACGGGAATAATTCTTATAGTACCCGATAGGATTGGTTGCGGTTGGTACAGGACGGTTGCGATATATTCTAGCTATAGTAAGCGCTCGATTGTTTGTTTTCTTTAAAGAGACCAAGGAGGTTTCAATACTTACCTTTATAAAGAGAAAAGATTTAATATTTAAGTTCGTCATAAAGGAGTAAAAACTTATAATAATATTCATAACCCGCTGGGGTGAAAGAAAGCATTTAATATTTAAGTTCGTCATAAAGGAGTAAAAATGTATAATAATATTCATAACCCGCTGGGGTGAAAGAAAATAGTTAAACTTAAGTCCATCATAAAGGAACAAAAATTTGTAATAACACTTATGACCCGCTGGGGTGAAAGAAATATTTAATATCTAAGTTCGTCATAAAATAATTTACAAAATGGAATACTACTGAATACTGTTTTTCTTTTCTTGTCTATTGTTCTTTATTTCTCTTATTTCATGTCGTGAATAAAGCACACTTTTCTCTAAACCACAACAACCTCGAGTTATAATTTTCCTTTTTTTCCTTGAAGACAAGAAGGTGGAGAGAGGAAATACAAAGTAAAAAAATAGTTAGTGACCTTATCCTTTTCTCCTTGGCTTATCCAGTAATTTTATTTATATCCTGTTCATTTCACTTTCTTGTTTGCTACCGAAGGAGTAGCGGTCAAAAAAAGAAAAATAACTAGTTTGACATTTTATTAGAAAATATTTTCATTCCTTTTCAATTAGTCTGCTAATATTCTTTTTCTTCTCTTCTTTTCTCTTTTATTTATTTTCTCTTGGGGACCGTTTAACTCCCATACACATTGCAATATATTTTCATTTTTTTTAATTAGTAGTTTTCCGCCATCGGCGTCATATTTTTTTTTCTATTTATTTCTTAATTATATTCATATTTTTTTTTATTTCTTGAACCTTTCCATTCGTTCATCATTTCGTATTTCCATTAATTCTCTTACTTTTTGGCATACATTTTAGTCCATATTTACTTGTTTTGTCAATATTAATTCATAGACTTTTTACTGAGATCGCATTTCACGCATTTCCGACATATTCGCCATCTATCGGCCGCGGAAGGAATCAAGGTTTCCAATAATAACCGGCCGCCGCATTGAGATGGCGCTGACCGCATGACGTGCGACCGCCTTCAGCGGAGACGCGTAAAAAAAATAAAATAAGATCATAAACTCACCGGGTTCTACTCAACCTGTTCTTCCTCTCCATACCGGACGCCTCTTAAAGGTGGTCCTCATTTCAATCAGGGACACCCATAGATTTTCGTTTATAGTGCGCAACTTGCGCTCTCTGAGAGTTTCTCCCACGACCCCTCCGACATTCCTATTCAAACGAGCTGCCAGCCTCTCAGGTGGTGTTTTCCTGAATTCCCCTAAAATCCGCCGCGCAGAAACCTGTTTTCCGGTGCAGGTCTGCTTGCTTTAACCAGCGAACCGTTCCAGTATTTGGCTAGTCTGGCGCCCATTGCTTCTATAGCTACGTTAATATCAAATAATAAGTAAACACCTCTTATTGACTACCAAATTGCTGTCGTGCTTAATAATAATTATATAATACAAATTGCAAAAATAAAACGTAAATAAAACAGAACGGTTTCGTTGCAATATATATATATATATATATATATATATATATATATATATATATATATATATATATATATATATATATATATATATATATATATATATATATATATATATATATATATATATATATATATATATATATATATATATATATATATATATATATATATATATATATATATATATATATATATATATATATATATATAAATATATATATAAATATATATATATATATATATATATATATATATATATATATATATATATATATATATATATATATATATATATATATATATATATATATATATATATATATATATATATATATATATATATATATATATATATATATATATATATATATATATATATATATATATATATATATATATATATATATATATATATATATATATATATATATATATATATATATATATATATATATATATATATATATATATATATATATATATATATATATATATATATATATATATACATATATATATATATATATATATATATATATATATATATATATATATATATATATATATATATATATATATATATATATATATATATATATATATATATATATATATATATATATATATATATATATATATATATATATATATATATATATATATATATATATATATATATATATATATATATATATATATATATATATATTGTGACCGACACGATTTCTCGGTACTTAGGATACCTAGAAATCGATGTGGTTACTTGTTTGTAGAAACTAAAATTATAAAGAAAAACATTAAGTCACTGGAACGATGACATTTAATTAGTAAAAGGCAGATAACAATAAAGAAAAGATGAATTTTAAAGAACTCTAGAAGTGAAATTTAAATTTACAGCTATAATATTTGATTAAAAACTTTGAAAACAATTAAAACTTTGGAAATTAATATTTCACACATTTCAAAACCTAGCTCAGAACAATGGGACTTTTCTCAGAGGCCGGCTGATCATGAAGGGTCAACAGTCAGACGAGTGGTAGGTAGAGAAACAGCAGTAGGGTAGGTACGTTAAAATTTCAAGGATAGAATCTTCTGGAAAGTGGATTCAAACTTCCCGCCTTCAGCTCGATGGTCGCGGCGACGTCACGTGGTTACGTGGCGGTGACTGGTACGATTTAAGCAGTAATCGTATCGTACGGTACGGCGACGAATAGCGGCGCTGGCGATCGACCGACACGGCTCGGGATGATCTTCAGGAAAGCTGAATGGGCGTATTCTTTGATTTCTGGAGCTCTTCAGTCGTACCCTTGTACCCCGACCGGCTGGAACGGTTGAATTCGGGAGTACTCTTCAAACGGCTGGAACGATTGAAGTAGGCAAGGCCAGAAGTTTGCCCCCGTGGAAGTTCTCCTCGTGGAAGTTCTCCCCGTGGAAGTTCCTGAAATTATCCTCCACTTAGACTAGGGATTCAGGTGTTGGGGTAGGAGCGAATAAGGGAAGCAGAGACGGCACCCCGCGTTCCGAGGAAATCGAATCTCGCTCCCCCAACTCAGCCAGATAAACCCCTCAAAAAGCAATACCAAGATATAATTATCGAACGCACTCACCGAGAAATATAATGTCTAACACAACAGAGAATGAAGACGTCCTCGGAACTTCCACTAACTAGCGCCACGGCTCCGATTTGAAATGCCGGGAAAACGAGTTTTTGGCGCTTCATATAGGCTCATATCAAATGTTCCAGAATTTTCTAGCTCGTACTCGAACAATCGATCATATCCGGTTCACCGTTTGCTGAGTATAAATTGTGTAGCTAATTTCTAAATTTTATTAATTTAATAAAGAAGTCAAAACCGAGATAAATTTTATTATAAAAACCTTTTTGAATTTATTTATCCCAAAATTCAATACAAGGACAGGACCACCTTGACTCTATGTCGTAAAATGGTTACTTTATTAGAAATAAGTATTTTATCAAAATAAAAATTGCTGTTTTAAAATATTCAATGTTTTATTTATTTTGCATTTTAATAACCCAATCCCATAGCAATTTATCGCATAAATTATTAAATATTAAGTCGCTGATTTCGACTCTTGCGGTTGGTAGACGAAATTCGCTTGTATGGAATTGGCAAAACTGCATATATGTCAAACGAATAACGATCGGTGTTGTGAATCAACAATGGCGATAACTGGGACTCAACACTAGTGCGGGCTGAAAATTTTTTTTTTCAATTTTGAAACCTAATAGCAATTTAAATATGCTAAATTTAATGCCATTTCAGATTATATAAGAATTAATGCTAAAATATTATATCTTCAGTCTCCCCAAGAAGCCTGAAATATGTTCGAATACCTAAAAAATACCCACATTTTAGGGCACAAAATAAAAATTAAAGTTCATCCGATATTGAAATATCCCATCACTAAGGTTAGCACAATACTTCATTAACAAGAAAAAAAATAGTACACTTCACCAGCTTACTCAAGTGCTACACTGCATCCCCTCCCGCAACCTCCACTTCCGCACGAAACGGGCGCTCGCGACGCACAAGGTCGTACCTCGTATTCAGTCAGTCTTCGTATTCGTTCGAGTACACTGTATGCCAGACGGCAGTGTGTGCTACGATTTTGTTTATGTACTGACGTGAAGTGTTTATAAAAGTACCAGTGAACATTCAAAATGATAAAAAACACTAGACAATTGACAACATGTCCAATTTTTGGAACATTAAAACCCCTCACGTTGCGAGGTAAAAACTCACCGCGCCCAAAAACATCACTTTTGCGCGCGACATATTCGCGCAAAAAATCGACGCGAGTCAACGGCCTTGAGAAAAACGATCATAACTTATAAACCACTAATCGGATTAAAAAAAGATTAATAGAAAAATGATCGCATTGAAATTTGACATATAAAACATTATAACCTTATCTCGTAAAACAATTAAGATAATAATGAATAAATATTACAAAATTGGCAAACTGAAAAAACTCGCCTATAAAATCATTTCGATTTTTTTGTAAATACAGTTTTTGTAAATATCAAAAATTGTAAATACAGTTATGTTCTTTATTAAATGCTTTACCAAAGCGATATTTTTTTTTTACTTATTTGCATACAAAAATACGGAAAAAATATTTATTTATTCAGCCAAGAAAAATTGTATGTATTCTCGTAAAAAAAAAATTTTTTAATTTTTAATTTGTGACTACTTATGGTATTTTTTTATATGAAATTCTTTCAAAATAACTTTATTACTACATCACTTCTTCTTAGAAATCACACCAAAACTTTGAGCTTTGTCTGATATTATAGAAAAATCTAAAGTTTTGAGAGTTTCCGACTTCCGAACCTAATAATAAACTTTGAATGCCCATAATATAAAATTCGTTAGATTTTTTCAATTATATTGTCTTATCATAGACTTATTATATGTCTAATAACTAATTACTATACTCCAAAGAGTCACATTTCATCGAAAAACTATGGAAAATCACACTTTTTTCTCTCATAGTAATTATCAAAACAAGTTTCATTTTCGCGAGCCATATTTGAAAACAACATATAATGTTCAAAATACGCCTAATTATGTGATAACTTAGGATGTAAATGAAGCAATACCTATTTTATTAGTAAATTAAAGCGACATTACGTCATGTTTCGCGATATAACGGGATATTTCACAAACATTACAAAATAAAAACGGCCATCTTTCGCGAGCCGTTACGTTTTGCCAAAGTGTTTTCTTTGAAAATTCGTGAAAAACAGCAAATGGGCTGTGTAAATTGTTTA